>CM035411.1:86927236-87114736 GCA_020310875.1 Ceratopteris richardii
TGGTCAGTTAGAAAAAATCAACAAAATAGTATTTTAAATCATGACCTTGAAGTGTAGAAAAAAATGCACATATTATGCAGATTTCATTTGAAATTGTTTAAATCATGGCTGAGTCGCATGAAGTATGTCGGCAGTCTTGTCGTAAGGTCCTTCAGCCTACCTCTGTGGTCAAAATGAAAGGCAGACTGAGAAAGAGAGAAAGTGTGGTGCAGAAGGATGACACAAAGATAGAAGAAAGTGATAGACTTGTGCAAGAAGATGAGGAAGGTGTGCAAATGCCATCATCAGCTAGTAAGTTAGCTCAGTTGTTGATGGATACTTATACAGACTTTAAATTGGAAATTGATATGTCAATGTTGCAAGGTTATAGAAGGTATCATTGTTCTCTTTTGCAACATTTCCATGGGATAGCTGGAAATTGAATTATTATGCAAAGAGTCAAATTGATATTGGGCAAAAAACCAAAGGACAAATATCATCACAGGTACAATTATCTCTTGAGTTAATTTCAGAAGTGTTTCAATTGCCTAGTTTTAAGGAGCCCTTAGTACCTAAGTGTTCGGATGATGCCTTACCCAAAGAATTTGAGCCTAGAGAGGGAGGTCGACACTATTATATGCTTAAGAATGTCTCATATGCTAGAAGGGAACAATTGAAATGGTACTTGGAGAGGTTGTGTTTTATTGTAAACTATGATTACATGTCAAAGGAGAATTATGCACCGCTTTGTTGGGAAGAAAGGGTGAGACGATTATTTGGGCACACTGGTTGTATGATCATATGTATGCTGAGATTTTCCTCTCTGATAGGAGGAAAACATAGTCGGATATTCAATCCTCTGCATATTTAACAATATTATTTCAATTTGTGCAAAAGGTAGAGAAAGGTGAAATTATGTGGCCGACTTTAGTGTTGCAGCAACCCATGCACTAGTGTCCAAGCAGAAGCATGAAGAATGTGCTATTTTAGATGAACAGCAAAAGGATACATATAAAACATTGCTGAAAGCTGGTTATGAAGTTGAGGAGGTAAGATCAGCGGTCAAGAAGTTTAGCACACAGACTCCAAAGATAGGGGGTTTACATGAAGAGCCTATTCAGATTATGGAGGAGTCAGAATTGCCTAAGCTGATGGGGAAAAGTTTTAGGCTATCTTAGAAGAGAAGATTAGAGCCAACATTAATGCAAATAGTAGATCGTTTATCTTTTGACGAGTTGGGCCAAACATCCTGTGAAGTTGTCATGGATGTTCAGGATGCACATAAAAAATTGCAACAAGTGCAACAATTTATGGGGCGGCAAAAAGAATTACTACACGAATAAAAGTTATTGAATGAGATATTAAACCACATGCATACCTAAAGCAGTAAACACATGTTTAGGAGTTGCAAAGGGAGTTGCAATTAAAATCGGAACAATATGAACAGAGTATGTTGGAGTTGAAGAAACAACAAGCAGTGGAAGGAGTAAAGGTTAAAGAATCCTTGCAAGAATTTGAAGAATATATAGCGAAATTGTAGGAGGCAGTGAGTAAGGAAATGCAAGGTCTAGCGGAAGCAAGTGTGGTGTTACAACTTGAGAACGAGGTGTTAAATTTACAAATTAAGCCATTGCAAGTGTTAGAAAAGGAAATGCTACAAAATGAAGAAATAGAGATGAAAGAGGTACTTATGTCTGAGATGGATATGGTTGTGATGAAGCAGCAAATACAGAAACGAATGTAGGAATTGTGGAGGGGAATCAAAGAAAGAATGGAGGCCTTAATTAGATACCCTTATGAAGTTATAAAGGAGGGTTTTGTTTCTTCCTATGAATGTCAATTATTGGAAGTTATTGATCAGAATCGGATTGAAAAGGAGGAATTATTGGAAAAAGTAATAGAGCTAAAGGAACAATTGGTACGACAGGTTATGAAAAATGATGGGAGGATCATAATCAGAAAAATTTGGTTCAGGAGAAAGTAGTCCAAAGAGCAACTGTAGAACAAATGGGTAATAAACTGGAAGTTGAGGAAGTGAAAGAAAATACGGTAGTCTCAGAAATGGCAAAAGAAGAGCATCAAAAAGGAATTGAGCGTAGTGGTCATCGATCAAAGGTTTGTGGATTCAGGTTGGATTTTTTCAAATCATCCACTAGATAGTGCTAGATGTTAACAGTTGAAGTTTTTACCAAAATAGCCCAGTCAGATATTTATTGTTTGCTAGTTCAGAATGAGCTCAATCGGATTTTTGCTGAATCGGATCTTTACTGAGTTTGACTTTTGAGTTAGTTATAATATAGGTTGAATGACCTTGTTGTATGATAAAAAAGAACGGTTGCAGTTATGCGGGGCAAATGCTCTATTTCTTGATTAGGACTTAGTTATACACAAAAGAGAAGTGGTTGAACAAGAAACAAAGAACTGACTTTCATCTTTATTGTTGTGTTCTATTCAAGTATTATATACGCATATGTTCTGTTGTTTTTCTGTAAATCTTGGTGATGAATTTTGTTTATTTTGAGTAGCGCCATGCAAGTATTCTTCTATTTGAGTACCTCCACATGTGTGTGAATCCGGACACAACAACAATATGTGATATCTATTTTGTTGTTTTTTTCTGAATATTGTGAGGATGTTTATGAGAGTGTTGTTGTTGTACAAGTGAGAAGTGATGTGTTGAAGAACCCCAACACTCGTAACATATCTTCAAGTATTCAATTGACCCTTTCATTTTGACCATCCATTTGTCGATGTTCTGTAGTACTCATGTTTAGCTTGGTTTCCAATCTGCTAAACACAACTCTCAAGAAATGACCAGTGAATCTTTTATCTCTATCAGACACTATGTCTTGAGGTAGTCCATAGATTCTATGAAGTTGTTCTATGAACATTTAGCTAATTTTGGAGTTTTTATTGCAGTACTAGTAGGTATGAAATGAGCCATTTTGGTCAATCGATCAACTATGACCCAAACAACATCATGGCCTTTATGGGTTCATGGAAAGCCTATAATGAAATCCATGCAAATAGTTTCCCATTTTCCATTGGGAATTTCCAAGGGATGCAACAAACATCCTATCTTAAACTTTTTCGACTTTGTTTACTTGGCACTTGGTGCATCTAAGATAATAATGTACATCTTTATGTACAATTGCCCAATAAAATTGTGTTTTGATTAATTCATAAGTTTTGTGGAATTGCAGGATGTCCAGCACTTGGGGCATTATCACATTCAAACACAACTTTTTTCCTAAATTCGAGGTCACAAGGGACACAAATCTTGCCCTTGTATAATAGATATTCATCTTGAATATTGTAGTGTTTAAACTTATCTTCATTTGATAAGTTTATACTTTGAGTTGAAACCTTCTTCTAGGCTTCTTTAAAGCTTGTATCCTCTTCATACTTGCCCTTCATAAGTGTTACTAAATCATTAGAAATTTGTATGAAACTCAGAGAATTAACCATTGGCATCCTGCTTAGTGTGTTAGCCACGATATTAAATTTTCCTTTTCTATATCTGAGTTCATAGTCAAAATCGTGGGGTGATTCGGCCCATCTAGCTTTTTACCTAATAGTTTAGATTGCTTTGCAAACCATTTAATACTTGCTTGATCAAAAACTATGGTTACTTTGGCACCAAACAAGTAATGTCTCCATTTTTTTAGAGCATGCATAATTTCATAAAGCTCTTTTTCATAGGTAGAATAATTTCTTTGAGTCGGGTTTATCTTTTGACTTTCAAAAGCAATGGGTCAACCATTTTGATTCAAAGAGCTCCTATTGCTAGATCATTAGCATCTGTTTCAACTACAAAGGGTTCATTTAGATCTACTATCTATAGAACTAGGGCCAAAGCTAAGGCTTTCTTAAGTATTTCCATACTTTCAACCTCTTCTTTCTCCCAATTAAGACTTTTCGATTTTCCCTTTAATTTCTCGAATAAATTGATTGAGATTTTTGTAGATTTTGGTACAAATTTTCTGTAGTGTCCTGCTGACCCTAAAAAACTTTGGAGTTTTGTAATGGTTTTAGGGTGAGGCCAGTTAAGAATAACTTGGACCTTTTTAGGATCTACTTGAATACCCTTTTCAAATATAATGTATCCAAGATATCTGATTTCTGTTGAAAACAATTCATATTTATCTTCTTTTCCAAATAAGTTATTTTCTCTTAGAACTTGGAAAACTCTTTCCAAATGTTCTAAGTGAGAGGTTGCATCCTGACTATAGACAAGAATGTCATCAAGGAAATCAACTACAAAATTCCCTAAATAAGGGCTTAGTATAGTGTTCATTAGCATCATGAACATAGCCAATGCATTTGTTAGTCCAAAGGCATGACTAAAAATTCAAAATGCCAATATTTAGTTCTGAAAGTTGTTTTTGGAACATCTTTAGATCTAATCCTAATTTGATGATATCCTTGATGGACATCAAGTTTTGAAAATATCTTAGCTCCTTTCAGTTGATCAAATAAATCATCAATTCAGGCATTGGATATTTATTCTTGATCGTAACCTTATTCAAGGCTCGATATTCAATGCATAGTCTCATTGATCCATCTTTTTTCTTTACTGAGAGAATGGGTGATGCCCATGGTGAACGGCTAGGCTAAATGAACCCCTTAGGTAGGTATTCATTTAGGTGTTTCTCTACTTCAGCTTGCTAGGAAAAAGGGAGTCTATAGGGGGTTTTACATATAGGCTTAGTTCCTGAGAGCAAGTCTATAGCATGATCGACTTGTCCACGAGAAGGAGGTAAGCCATGGGGAAGTTCTTTTGGGAAAACATCCCAATAATTATTTATTCAACACTTAAATTTAATTTTTTCATGGTCAGATATAGAAGACAAGACTCAAGAAACTGGATTCATATTATAAACATTGTTTACATCGGTTGGAAGTATCATAAAAACTTTTGCTTTCTGGGTATTTACAAGTCTTTTCAATTCCATGCTAGAAATCAAAGGAGTAATTGACACATCATGCTCTCCTTGAATTAGATAACGAATTCCATTCTTATCAAACTCCAAAGTATTCAACTAATAACTTCTTTTAAGTGTTTTTCCTAAGCCCCAAAGCCACTCCCTACCCAAAACCACATCAGTTCTTTCCATGTGCATGATTTGGAAGTCCAATTTATCTTTATAACCTTGAGATTCTATTTTCAAGTCACAAATCATAGTATCCCATACCTTCTTGTCGTGACCCTACATCATGGATACTATATATTGATGTGGTGACTTCTCTTGGGGTAACTTCAATCTCTTCACTAGTGAGAAATTTAGGAAATTATGGGTGGTGGAGTTCTCTATCATGTCTCTCGCTTTTTCCCCACTTATGCAAGCATGAAGTTTGACTAAGTCATGAGGTCCAAACTGATTTTGGACCCACAGTGAGTCAGACAAACAACACTGATGCATGTAGTCTTCACTGAAGGACTTCCACTTTTTTCCAAACTTTACTATTTTCAAGATTCAAAGTTTGGATTAAGTGTATTCCTGCCTTATCTTTCCCTTTCATCTCACGGGTGGCTTTTTGTTTTCCCCCTTGCAGTGAAATTCTTACTAAGATGTCCTAGGTTGAGGCAGTTAAAGAAAAGGTTTTCATTTTTTGCTTTCTCCCAGAGCTCAGGGTCAAGTCTAGGCCATGAAGGCCTAGGAGTCTTAAAGTCATCTTTCTTGAAAGTGCATAACTTTATTTTACCTCTTTTGAATTTTTTATTCTCTCGGACAAGATGAAATGGTTGTGTTCTAGTTTCAGCATGATCCTCATAGATCTGTGCTAACTTTATAGCATCTTCTAAAATTTTTGGAGCACTTCTGTTCACTTCATGTTTGTTCTACTTGTTGAGACCACGGATAAAGCCTCTTGCGTTATGAAAATCATCTAGGTTTTGAAGTTTAAGTACTATTTCTCGATAATGTGAAATGTAAAAAGAGAGGGGATGTCCTCGCTAAAGGAGTTTATCCCACTCTTCCTAGTTTTGCTCATCTTCATTTTCTGATAAGAATTCTTTTTTGAATAATTCTTCGAATTGATTCCAAGTTTTTGGGATTCTCTGAGCCTCTTTCAAGCTCATCCACCATCTATAAGCCTTAGGTCCAAATGACAAACTTGTTTCTAAGACTTGATAGACTTCATGGGTGCTTTTTAACAGATGCAAGTCTTGTCATTTTTCCAAAAAATTTAGGACTACATCCAAAATTGAGGTGCTTTTAAGTCTTTCACGAATCAAAGACTCCTAGAAGGATTTATGGTTACTTCATCATTCTTAGTTTTTAAAGATAAGTTACTATGGATTGGTAAAGGAGCGTCTAGTCCTTTACTAGATGAGGGGTTCCTTGGTCTAATGGACAAGGAAACCATTTGGGCAGGTAGGGGTAAAGATGGACAAAGTGTATTCAAAATTTGTTCCATCTTCCCTTTAACTTCATTAATCGAAGTACGAAGGTACCCATCTCATTTTGAATTTCCTTAACAATGAGCATATCTCCTTGGATATCATTCATCTTCTCGTCCAATCCATTTAACTCTTTGTAAATATTTACTTCTTGTCTCTCCTGTTGGCCTATCTCAAGAAGACCCGGAGTGTAATCTAATGATCTACCCCCTTCGTACGGTTCATAATCCACTTCTTGTAGGTATGTCTAATAACATATTACTAGCATAAGAATCCCCCATTATTCAGTGGATACTTTGGAATCAACTAGAAATGAGAAAATTTTGTTCCTAATTCTGAAGGAAAAATAGATGAAAACTAAACCGATTACTTTCTTGATTATTTTTTTGAGATTTGCTTCTAGTTGTAGGTCAGCTTGGGCTACCTTGGACAATTCACTTCTCCACGGATTTTTTCACAATTCACAATTGAAGAGTTACGGTCCTTTTGTCCACTAATGCTCCAAATCTTCACACTACTCCGACTAAAATTCCCTCTACTGTCCTTCAAAATTCTCTCTTGGGTTGGCTTCATGTGTGCAAAAATGGAATTCTTCATGAAGGCAGTGGCTGTCTCTTCTTTTATCCCATGAATTTGGTAAATATGCACTCTGAATGGGTATAAAGAAACGAGGAAGTTCAATCTTCTTTCATCTATAGTTGATGGTTGCACATTCCCATCAGCTGATTCTTGGTCCTCTATTAGTTTAAGGGGTCTCCTCTGGCCGCCTGTCGGCTTGGGGGGTCACCTCTCGCTGCCCATCAGCTGGGGGGCCTCCTCTAGCCGTACGTCGGCTAGGGGGGTCTCCTTTGGCCATTCGTTAGTTGGGGGGTCTCTTGGCTACCGATCCATTTGTAGGGGCTGCCATGAAGCGTTTGAGGCTCTATTAAATGAAATATAGGTGAGTGCAGGTGAAATCGGGCATAGTCAATGCCTCAGACCATCAATTCTTTTGAGTTAGACTCTAGAAGAGGCACAATCTTTGAGAGCTCCACGTGAGCACTTTTCCCAAGATAAGTAAATGAATGCAGACTCCAAAGATGGCGTGAAACATTTTTGCAGAGATTCAAAAATCTCAGAGAGAGAGACCTACTTTCGCATTGCTTCAAAATGAACTCCTGCACAAATATCAAAGAGTACCACAAGTACTTGCAATTGAAAAGAACCAAGATCTGATTACCATGATTATGAAAAAAGCTTCTTCCTAGAATATAGCATCCACCAGAGAGTGAGTGAGCACGTATCCACCCACCCAACTCCACTCATATTTATACCAAAGTCCAAGGGGTGCATATCTTAATATTCAACAATGTGTCATTCCAAGTGTCTTTCATGTGGACAATTCCAAAGAAAGTCACATGGCTTCTATTTCAATTGAAGCCTTCCCTTCACATACGAGTCAAGGTGTCACTTGGGAGAAGCTTCTCCCAAGACTAATGTTCCTTTTATCTTAGGATAATTATTCCTAAGGTAAAAACCCTTCAATTGAGACTTCAATTGAAGTAAAACCTCAAGAGTTAAAACCAAGAAGCATAGGTTCCTACTTCAAGGGTCTAATCCATTAAATTAAACCAAGGGTTCCCCAATATTTGAGGGTCTAGCCCAAGGCTTATACAACAAATAGTCTACTATTTGAGCGAGAAGTACATGATCAATGAATAATATCATATTGAAATTCGTGCAAAAAGAGAATCCAGTGAGCCAATAAGTCTTCCAAAATTATTATTTTTTTCTTTCTTTATCAAATACAAAAGTGAAGAATGTCAACATGAAAAGAAAACTTATGGCTTGGCATGTGGGAATTGAACTCATGACCTACCGACTAGGATTATGATGGGCTAAGCACTTGCCCCCAAAGCCATGATGGAGGATTACTTCCTAATCCTCTCTCTTAGGGTGTGGTTCAACCATCTCCTACCCATCATTTCTTGAGTCTAACACTCTCTCCCCCTTCTAGAGATCATTGCCCTCAAATATCAATCCTTGAGCTCCCCTTGAATTGATGTCCTCAACCTTGCACAATCTCTTGAACCTTCTTTTTCTCAACCTTGGTTTCTTGAACCTTGTCTTTTTGTTTCTTGGTCACTTGCCTATGGATTTCCCTTGCTCTCAACCTTGGTGTCTTGAGCCTTGTCTTTCCGCTTCTTGGCCACTTGCTTATGGAATTGCCTTGCTCTCAACCTTGGTATCTTGAACCTTGCCTTTCTGCTTCTTGGCCACTAGCCTATGAATCTACCTTACCCTCGACCTTGGTCTCTTGAACTTGTTTCTCACTCATGCAAAGTATCTTGGATCCTCAATCTAATGCTTGCATTGGAAATATCATTATGAGAACTTTCCAACGGTATCTTATGTTAAAAAATCAAGCTTCAAGCTACAAATTCATGGGGAATCTTTTATGGACATGTGGAGCAATCAAAGGAAGCCCAAAGCCACGAGATTTCATCAATAAAAGTCACTCAACCACTCCCCAATTCATCTCAACTAAATCCTCCAAGTTAGGAGGCTGATTTGGAAAGGTAGTTCCTAGATTTTAGGGGCACACTTCGCATTATAAAAGGAGCATGTATCCCGACTTCTTTTGGGCCATCTTCTTGGCGTTTTAGCTCATGTAAAGTGAGCACTAAGTGCTGGAGTTGTGATAAGCAAGCCCCTTGCTTGCTTGTTTGTTTTCTTTTAGTAGGCATATCTATGTGTGTGCGCAGGCAGTGTTGCAACACTCTACCCCTAAGTTGTTAGCGTTGTTTCTCCCTCATATTGTATCCATTTAATGTACTTCTTGTCTCATTGGATAGCTATTAGAGTCTATTTTATGCTCACAGATTCTCTAGAGCATTATCTGAGTAATCTGAGAGCAACGTTCATTTTAGTGAAGTTGTGTGATTGATATCTCTCTCTGTGTGTAGGCTCTGTTGGAAATATTTTGCTCTCTGTTGTAAGGGCTGGTTCTCCTTCTCTATTTATCCATTTGCTATGATTTTGATGTCATTGGGTAGCTATTAGATTGCTCTAAAGTTGACCAAAGTTTGAGATTCATTCTCTGTATAATCTCTGAGAAAAGCTTGCTGGAGTGAAGTGAGGTCTTTGCTTGACTAGCAGTTGTGAGCATTCAACTAGCTCATGTTGTAGACATTGTTTCTCTTTGTGTAAGCATCCATTTGAAGTAAAATTTGTCTTTTTGGAAAGCTCTTGGTGTCTACTACAGGTCTACAAAAGCTCACTGGAGTTCTCTGCATAAGCTCTGAGTAAGAGCACTTTTGGTGTGCAGAGGTCAAAGAAGGATACCTGTGGAGGTCATTCGCGCTTCGTCGTTGCTTAGGGGTTGAGATACTTCCCCCATCAGTGGTATCAGAGCATTTGGGCATCTTGGAGGCATCACATACAAGCAAGAAGACCTCTTGGAGTTGGTGGTTGAAGATTTTCATCAACAAAAGCTTCTTGGAGGTAGCTCACATCAAGGGGGAGCTATTCTACTCAAAGTTTCAAGAGCACAAGGTGTCCATCTAAGGAAAGCTTTGGATTGAGGTAACCTCAGAGCCTCATTTTCATTTTACACACATTGGCGCATTAGCCAAGGGCTAGGTCAAGTATCAAAGACTAGATATGGGAGACTTCAACACTCAAATTGAAAAGCTAGACAAAGGGAACTATCAACCATGGAGATTTAGGGTCTCCAACTATCTTATGGGCAAGGGCCTTTGGGGGTTGATTAGTGGAAGTGAACCAAGACCTAGGTTGGATGAGAATCCAACCAATGACCAGAGAAGGGCCTTTAGGGAATGGAATGAAAGAGACAAGAGGGTTATCTTTATCCTTTCCCAACACATTAGCAATAGCATGATCGGCCATATCCAAGACTTGGATTCAAGCATGAAGGGATGGGAGACACTTGAAAGGCTTTATTCAACAAGCACCAAAGCAAGGAAGATCCAACTCAAGAATGAGCTCAACAACCTTAGGAAGAGCTCAGGGAGTAGCATAAATGACTACATACTTAAGGTCAAGGAGTTATCAGATGCATTGGGATCCATTGGAAGCCACGTAGATGATGACGATCTTGTGGCTTATACTCTCAATGGTTTGAGAGATGATGAGAAGTGGAAACCCTTTACCACTTCAGTATATGTAAGGGATAATCTTCCCGATTTTGAGCAATTGGTTGCTCTCCTGGTCACTGAAGAAATGAACATAGGTGGAAGTTCAACTAAAAGCAAGGATGCACAAGTTTTCTATGCAGGTAATCAAAGGGGCAAAGGAAGACGAGGACAAGGAAGGTGCAAAGGAAGTTTTGGAGGAAGGCAAGGCCACTCAGGCAATCAAGGACATGACCAAGGCACCTCATCACAAAGAGGGAGAGGAAGAACAAGAGGAAGAGGAGGACGACATCAACAAAACAGGAATCAAGATGGCAAAGGATGTTACATATGTGGCAAGTTTGGCCACTATGCTAGAGATTGCTACCAAGGAGGAAACCAAAGGAGCTATAATCAAGGTTATTCATACAAAGGCCAAGGTAATTATGCTTCTACAAGTTCAGAAAATGACAATCTCTTGATGATGCACATGAATGGGAATTCAAGCAAAGTAGATAACACTTGGTATATTGATAGTGGATGTAGCAACCATATGAGTTGCAATTCTTCTTGGTTTACTAATCTACATGTTCCCAAAGGTAAAGGACATGTAGAAACAGGTGATGATACAGCCCATGAGATCTCCCATGTTGGAGATGTAGCCTTGGATGACAAGGAGGAAGGAAGATGTCTCAAGGATGTCTTGCATGTACCTACCATCACAAAGAACTTGGTGTCCGTTGGGCAAATGGTTGAAAGAGGCTATCAAGTAAGGTTCAACAAAGGTGGATGCTTTGTGGAGAACCCTAAGCAAGGTTACAAGGTCATAGCAAGAGGAAAGAAGCAAGGGAGACTCTTCACTTTGGAGGTAAATTCTCATTCCACTCAACATGTCTACTTCACATATGGAAACAAGAGGATTTCGGAGTTGGACTTGTGGCACAAGAGGATAGGTCACATCAACATACAAAGAATGAAGGAAATGCAATTCAAGAGGCTGGTTGAAGGTCTTCCCAACTTCCAAGGACAAGGTATGAAGCATTTATGTGAATTTTGTCAACTAGAGAAGCAAGCGAGACTTCCATTCAAGAAGAGTGGCTACATAAGCCAACATCCATTGGAGTTGATACATACAGATGTGTGGGGGGCAACCAAAGAGCAATCCATTGGAGGTAACAAGTACTTTGTCACTTTTATAGATGATTGCACAAGGATGGTTTGGGTTTATTTCATAAAAAACAAATCAGATGTGTTTACAGGTTTCAAAGCATTCAAGGCAATGGTAGAAAAGGAAACAAGTACATATATCAAGAAGCTAAGGTCCGATGGAGGGGGAGAATATTTCTCCAATGAGTTTTCTGATTTTTTAATGGATCAAGGCATCAAGAGGCAAGTAACATGCAGGTACACACCCCAACAAAATGGAGTAGCAGAGAGAAAGAATAGATACATTGTCGAGATCGCTAGAGCAATGCTTAATGAGATGAATGTACCTAACATGTTTTGGAGTGATGAAACAAATACCGCTGTGTATCTTATGAATAGGGCTCCTACCTCAGGGATCCATGGCTTGACACCATATCAAGCCTATTATGGTAAGAAACCTGATCTTTCCCACTTGAAGATATTCGGATGTACTTGTTATGTACATGTGCCAAGTGAATTGAGGCACAAGCTACAACCAAAGGCAGAAAAGTGTGTGTTTCTAGGATATTCAAATGATCATAAGGGTTACAGGTGCTTCAACCCCAACACAAAGGACTTGAGGATATCAAGGGATGTAGCATTTGATGAGCTACTCCCTTGGTATAAGAAGTATGATTGTATGCAGGACTATGAAGAAGAAAAGCATGGACATGATGAAGAACAAATCGACCTAGAGCTAAGCGGCCCAAGGTGTTCCATCAATGAAGATAGTTCAAGCATGAACTCACCATGGAGGGGGAGATCTTCATCAAGCTATGAAACACAATCAATCAACAAAGGCAAAGCAACATTGGTGGAGTTGGATGAAGAAGGTAATGAACTTGAAGATGATGAAGGACACATGATGGAGAAAGAAGCTACGTCAAAGAAAGAGATCAAGTTCCCAAGGCAAAGGAGGTTTATTCCTCCAAAAGGTGAAGAAAGGAAGTCTTCTAGAGTTAAGTATCCAACTCAAAGGTTTACTTATGATTCATACATGGCAACACATTATGCATATATGAACAAAGTAGTAGAAGATCATGAGCCCGATTGCTATGAAGATGCAAGCAGGTACACCGAATGGAAAGAGGCAATGCAAGAAGAGATCAACGCACTTGAGGAAATTCAAACATGGACTCTAGTGCCCAAGAAGGAGAACATGAAGGTAATAGGTAATAAGTGGGTGTATAAAGTAAAGAGGAATTCAGATGGATCTATTTCTAGGTTCAAAGCAAGATTGGTGGCCAAGGGTTTTGCACAAACCTATGGAGTGGACTTTGAAGAGACATTCAGCCCCGTGGCAAAGATGAGTACCATTAGGACACTCATTGCAATGGCTGCTTGCAAAGGATGGAAGCTTTTCCAATTGGATATCCCAATTCATCTCAACTAAATCCTCCAAGTTAGGAGGCTGATTTGGAAAGGTAGTTCTTAGATTTTAGGGGCACACTTCTCACTATAAAAGGAGCATGTATCCCGACTTCTTTTGGGACATCTTCTTGGAGTTTTAGCTCATGTAAAGTGAGCACTAAGTGCTGGAGTTGTGATAAGCAAGCCCCTTGCTTGCTTGTTTGTTTTCTTTTAGTAGGCATATCTATGTGTGTGCGCAGGCAGTGTTGCAACACTCTACCCCTAAGTTGTTAGCATTGGTTCTCCCTCATATTGTATCCATTTGATGTAATTCTTGTTTCATTGGATAGCTATTAGAGTCTATTTTATGCTCACAAATTCTCTAGAGCATTATCTGAGTAATCTGAGAGCAACATTCATTTTAGTGAAGTTGTGTGATTGATATCTCTCTCTGTGTGTAGGCTCTGTTGGAAATATTTTGCTCTCTGTTGTAAGGGCTGGTTCTCCTTTTCTATTTATCCATTTGCTATGATTTTGGTGTCATTGGGTAGCTATTAGAGTGCTCTAAAGTTGACCAAAGTTTAAAATTCATTCTCTGTATAATCTCTGAGAAAAGCTTGCTGGAGTGAAGTGAGGTCTCTGCTTGACTAGCAGTTGTGAGCATTCAACTAGCTCATGGTGTAGACATTGTTTCTCTTTGTGTAAGCATCCATTTGAAGTAAAATTTGTGTTGTTGGAAAGCTCTTGGTGTCTACTACAGGTCTACAAAATCTCACTGGAGTTCTTTGCATAAGCTCTGAGTAAGAGCAATTTTGGTGTGCAGAGGTCAAAGAAGGATACCTGTGGAGGTCATTCGCGCTTCGTCGTTGCTTAGGGGTTGAGATACTTCCCCCATCATCTTATACGTCTAAATCCAACCTATGGATTGGGAAATACACTCTAATCTTTGATGGCTTCATCTTTGAAAGCGACGTGCATGTCTTTCATCCACCTGCCCATGCATACCTTCTAAGTTCTAATACCAATTGTGGGAATTGAAATCATGACCTACCATTAGGAGTATAATGGACTAACCACTTGCCCCAAAAGCCATGATTGTGGATTACTTCCTAATCCTCTCTCTTAGGGTGTGGTTCAACCATCTTTTGCCCATCATTTCTTGAGTCTAACATGGTACATAGTGGCCAAATTTGTTGATGGAATAAATTAGATGGAGGTGTTCCTCTCTCTATAACCAAATAATTAATTTCTCCACCAAAAGGTCTACGAATAGCATAGTATATTGGTCAATATGACTTTTCTTAAGCATAGTGCTAACACTTTTCTACACCAAAAGATCTACGAATAGCATAATATATTGGTCAATATCACTTTTCTTTAATAGTTCTATCAAAGGCATCCATGTGTTGGAACAAAGCAATCACAAATTGATGATTACAAAGAGCTTGAAGCAAGTCAATTGAAGTAAAAGAAGTCATTTGAGAAAGTGAAGATATTTCAGAATGGTAGCTTGTATACATATGTACATTACAGGTGGAAATTCTTGTACTATGAGTATAGGTGATCCTTAGGATGGTAAGGAGTAATGTAATAGACACGGGATAAGTCTAGAATCATATGTATATAAGTCAATGATGTATAGAAAAATAGTGTGAGAGTCATTAGAAGCCAAGTGTCAATGAGGTAGATGTGTAGAGAGTCATCTTCAGAAATTAGCGATGAGTATTTCTCTGATTTCGCTCAGCCTAATCATGTGGATCACGAAATCTTTTGTACATATCTAATCTAGAAGCTAATGAAGCTATGTTCAAAGTTTCATGGCCTAATTCCTTTCATGCTGTGAGTATGATCAATAGGAACATGTGTATGTAAAGTCTGCAGATAGACTTCTCACAGTCGCGCACTTTTTCGTGTCAATGTTTTGCTTGGATCTCAGTGTACAGTGTAAAGTTTTTGATTACTAAGCATTAAAAATCTAAGTTAGAAGGTAAAGAAGCTATGGCTAAAAGCATTTAGCAAAACGGGATCTGTGCTGTGAGAAATCAACCTTAGAAGTTAGCTATGTCAAAGTCGCTGGTTCAGGAAGACAATTTCTGACATACTTTTGATCTTAAGGATCAAATTAAAGTTTTGATGATTCTGTTGAAGAACTAATGGTTGATATGATTGTGCAAAGGTAGCATGGAGATATATACATAATTAGTTTGAATAAATCTAAAGATATGTGTAGGTAATGAAGTCAATCTTTGAAGCATACTTATTGAAGAAGGAAGATTTTCACTCAGAGAAGTGATAGTGAAAGATTTAGTAAATGAAGGTAACATTTGCGTAAAGTTTGGTCAATAACTGATATAGAGGTGCTCTTAAATCAGAATAGATCAAACCTTTGGATATTTAGAGGTCTCCAACAGTGGTATCAGAGCTGAAGGTGCAATACAAGTGAAGTAAAGGCATTGGAAGTCCCGACTGTTGCAGATTTGAAGTTTCTTCTAATTGAAGGTGGACAAGGTTAAATTCTTGAAGACAATCTGAAGAAGTACAAAGCATGATTCAAATGATCAAGAAGTATTAAAGCTTCATATCAAAGGTACACTATATCATCATAAATCTTAATAATTGCAGACACAGAAGATCAAAGATGGGAGAAAGCTTGCAGATTGATAAGCTAGATAGGGAGAACTATCCAACTTGGTCCATGAGGATGGAAGCACACCTCATGAGCAAAGATTTGATGGCATTCATTACAGGAGAAGAAGAAAAGCCTGAGTTTGAGGATCCTAGTGTTCCAACTAGGGAAGAACTTGTAGATTTGAAGAATTGGATGAGAAAGGATGCTCAAGCTAGGAGCATCATTTACATGGCTAAAAATGATTATCGTCTACCTCACATTAGAGGATTAGAAACTACAACAGATGTGTGGAATGCTTTGGAAGAGCATTTCCAAAACTCAAACAAGTCAAGGAAGTCCTCATTATGGGTAGAGTTTACAACTTTCAAGAAGAAGAGCTCACAATCAATATCTGATTATGTGGCAAGAATGAAGGATATTGCAGATAGCTTGGGATCAGTAGATGAAGACATTGAAGAGGATAAGTTGGTAAGGCAAATACTTACAGGTCTAAGAGGAGATGAGAAGTGGAAGCCTTTCATATTGTCCATAGAATTGTCATAAGATCATGTTGTATAATTACATGGGTCTAAGGGGTAGCACCCTTGGGTTTCTAGGTGTTCAACCCTTGGGATTTATGGTTTATTTACCCTTTTAGATGGGTCTTGAACCTTAGGGCTAATTCTCTAAGGTTGAGTACCTTAGGCTTGATTGGAAGCTTCTCCTAGCCACTTGGTTTGTACATGAGAGCTTGGAGAGTCTTCTTTTAGAAGCCATGTGATTTCATGTGATTTCCTAAGCTTGGAAACCATGTGAACACCTTAGGGACCCATGTGATGGAAGGTACACATGTCCTCTTGAGAAGGACTTACCCCCTTGATCTTGGAGCTATATATTGGAGGGGTTGGTTGGGTGGAAACACATATCTCTTCCTAGTGTGAGTCTACCTAGTTAGTCTTTTTAGTTTGTGTGGAAGCTATGGAGCTCTCATACAACAGTGGTATCAGAGCTAAGTTTCATTACTTCGCATGAATAATTGCCTATGGACCGCGTGTATTTATTCTCTTCTTGATTTGGTTCGTGTAAGCAGTTGCCGCCGATGGGAGTTCATATTTCTCATTTGCATGAATGCAAAAACAACTCCGCGTGAACCCCTGTAACGATGGGCTATGGCCAAGCCAATCGGGTGCCTTTGCACAGGACTAGTAGATTAGATATGATTAGGCAAGTGAGCATATGCTCTAATCATGCCCCCCACGCAACGCGTCCAGCCCAACCGGCCAGAGGCATCGTCACGGAGAACCTCAATCAGAGGAGATGAGCGCATACGCTCTTTCGGGATATAATTCAGTGAAGCGCAACCTTAGTATATGAAGAACTCAAACCTGGAAGCTTTTACGTATGTGGGATAACCGCCAGGCATCCTTTGAGGTCTATCTCAAACCTCCTCTAGATGGCGGGCAGAAGCTCGTCTAGTTGACGAGCGGACTTAGATGTGTGATGCGGTCATACGAGCACTAATACACCGGATCTCATCAGAACTCCGTAGTTAAGCGTGCTTAGGCCAAAACAACACTAGGACTTCTTGGGAGGTCACCCATCCCAGTGCAATTTTCATGCCCATCAAGAATGGGGTATCAATGTAGAAAGATGGATCCTTCCAAAGGGCAAAGGAAGGACAACGCTTGAGTCAAAGCTAAGTATTTTCTTGTTTTGTTTCAATATTTGTTTTCCTTAAGAATTTATGCATACATTCATAGTTGAAGTAAAAAATAATACTTCTATTATTGAAGTTCACATATGAATACAGGCTATTTTAACAGGCGAACAAGCATGGTTTGAAAAGAAATTAGCACCTTAAGTACTCACATACATTGTTGCAAGCAAAGAGAAGGTGTATGTGCATTCTCTTTTATTAAGGAGTGATTTGAATGCCTAAGATTCAAATCTAAATCTTTCTTTTTTTTGCATATCTCAAGCTTCTAGGAAAATTTTAATCTAAAAGGAAAGAAAAACATTTATTTAGTAAGCAATGCACCCCAAGGCAAGCATAAAGACATACATGCAATATGTGCATTCTTCCTCATATACAAAGGAAAACTTTATGCTGGTACATACATTCATAGAAGCATGGCTCTTTGTGGGAACTTTATTTTCCAACAGTAAGGAGTATATGTTTGTAACATCCATTAGCTATGCATAGAGATTTCACCCCTTAAAATGCATGCATAGATGCATGATTTCAAAGGTAAATGCACACATATGAGCACATCTGTAAGTATCAAAATGCCCAAGGACAACTTCAATGTTGGATGAGATGGGATGGCCTGAGCTTACTCAATCACCATGAGAACACTTAAGTAAAGTCAAGAGGTGGACGAAGCTTAATTTCCAAGTAAGTATTTGCACCCCTTTTCTTTTCCTTACAGATCAAAGAACATGCAATCCATGTCATGATAGACATGAATTTGAAAAAGGATGCATAGATTGAGATGGCCTTATTTGTTTGGTCACATACACAATTAAGTCATGGAAATGATTTTCACTATGCATCAAATTCATATAGTTTTGGAAAAGAAATATTGGTTGTGCATAAATATTTTCATTTTAATGCGTTATGGCAACTCTGATGCACAAAAAGAAAGATGCATGGAAAATTTTGCACCATCTTTTGAATAAACAAAGTTTTGAATTGGAACTTTTGCATGCTTTAAGGAGGGGTTCAACTTTTGAACCTTATGCATGCAACACCTTTTCCAATAAAGGTGTAAAAGACTTGGCATATACTAAAGCATGCATTTGGAATACATTACATGGGTTTTTGAGTTGAGAGGGAGATTAAGTTCTTGAAGTTAAGCTTAAGTAGGATTTCATTTTATTAGTTTCTAGAAAGAATGGTGATGAGGCCAATTGGCCACTATAAACCATTTAATTCCTTTATGTTTCGCTTAGTAATCAAAAGCCAAATAATCCTAACTTCTTGAAATACCTTAAGCTTAAAATCCCTCTTATGGAAGTTTAAATTCCATAAAAGCCCATGGCATGCTTGATCAGCAAGGCCATAGACTTAAGGTAGTGAAAATTATTTATTTTTTCTCTTAAAGCCATGATACAATTGTGGCAACTTAGAGCACCTACTTTCAAGCTCTAAGAAAGAGAAAGCATAATATAAAATAATCTATGTAGTTCTAGAAGATGGAAGTATCAATGCTCTTGTGTAATGAAGTTCTTTGTTTGTGAGAACTAAAGAACTATTCGGAGCTTTACATTGTTCCTGTAAGCAAATGCAAGGCATGAAGAGAAGGTAAGACTCAAGGGTTTTAATAAACCCTAATTACCATTTTCTAATGTCCTAGAAGTAGAAGACTATTCAAAATGGTAAATGGCATTACCATCTACTTCAATATAAAGATTTGATTGGCAAGTCAATTATTCTTTCTCCGATTACTCATTATTTCCAAAAAGATGATATCTGGTTGAGATATAAACTAGCTCTATCATCAAGTGACATAAAAGAGATCTTGTAGAGTATATCTGAATCAGGGAATAATTGAAAAGTCAATTTTTGAGACTAGTCTTAGCAAGTTGCAATTAAGACTTGTTAAATTATAATTTCATTGTGACATGAGCAATAGTTATGCTTTGCAATGGAAATGACACCTACAAGTCTGAGAAATAATAGATCTTACTTGATTAGACTAAAACAAGGTTTGATCCAAAGATCCAAGCAAAAGTTACCTTTTACTAAAGTGGAAGTGTAAGCCAAATGGTATGGGACATCTAGGTTTACATTAATACTTAAGTAGATTCGATGGTATGCGACATCGAATTTATGGGTAATCCAAACTTGAAACTTTGGGATATTTGTTCAACAAGCTTGGAGGAGAGTTAAAAGCTCTTAATAGTTCTTTTAACCAGGGAGAACAATAAAAGGTTAAAAGGACAAGGCTCCCTCCCGCAAAGAGGGATCAATACAAAAATGATTGTCATCTCGCTTAATGCTAGGGGGCTAACCGACCCCTCAAGAGCGGCCATCATTGGCCAATGGCTCCGTGACACCAGCTTAAAACCAGACATTATATGCATTCAAGAGATTAAAATTGACGGAGAAGACCTTCTGAAACGGCTCAGACAAGTTTCCTCGGCCCATGTGTGGATCCCAACAAAGCACCAGCGGGGGTCCGGTGGAACGGCCATCGGTGTTAAACAACCCTGGCTTGAAAAGCTCGAGAACTCCATTGAAGATGTAAATCACCGCTGGATTGCGGTTTCTTTTGGTGCTCCCCTCTGTGTTACTATGGTTTCTTTATACGCCCCTAACGGGGATTTGGAGAGGCTGAACACTTGGACTTCTCTTGACTCGCTTCCTCACAACGTGATTATATGTGGAGACTTCAACATGGTGGAGGACCCTATGGACAGATGGATGGGCAAGGGCAGGGTCATTGACAGTCGGGAGAAAGAAACGTGGGACATGACCAAACTCCACCTGGATCTGGTCGAATTCAAAGACTCGAATGGCTTTTCCTGGTCGAATCTCCAAGCGGGCGAGGATCTGAGGAAAGCTAGACTTGATAGATGCTACATCTCTCAGAGCTTTACTCATCAGTGGGGCCACCCTTCAATCACGCAACGTACTGACCTCACCATCTCCGATCACTACCCGATCGTTATCACTTTTCAACCCTCCAACAGGACCCACAAGGCTCCGTGGTTCCATGCCAACGCTTCCACCTTCTCTCTCCCCTCTGTCCATCAAGAGATTGCCGATGTGTGGAAGGTGGCGTTCGCCTCTGGCTTGGCCCCAGCCAAGTGCTGGAGAAGTGCGGTCGACAAGTCTCGCAAGATCATGATCAGAACTAAGAAGATGCTCGAGACAGTGCGGCGGGCTCGTAGGGAAGCGCTTTACCACAGACTATGGCGACTCGAGGAGGAAGTGAACAAAGGAAAACACCAAGCCCAGAAAGGTCTCCGAAGAATCAGAGCAGCGTTGAGATACGAGGAAGAAATACAAAGGAAAAACTTGCAAATATTCTTCAAGGAGTGGTGGGCTGGAAAGGCCGACAAACCCACCAAAGAGATGTGCAGTATCCTTAAAAGGAAACACAACAGAGAAACGATCCCCCTACTGCTAGACCCACATGGCAATGTTTGCAACTCGGAAGAAGATAATTTTGGCATCATCGAAGGGCACTTCACGAGCCTCCTGGGAACCTCGAACCCCCTCTCCCACCATAGAAGGGATTGCATGGCTGCCATTTCTAGGGTTTCCCCCCGGAGAATACCACCCAACCTCCACTCCCTGCTCCATGCCCCGATCTCTGAATCAGAAATCATTGAGGTCATTGATGCCCTCCCTCTCGGCAAAAGCCCGGGACCCGACGGACTCACTAACGAGTTCTTTAAATCCTTCAAGCTGGTGGTCGCCACCCCTCTTCGGATGGTTTGGCAAGAAGCGCTAAAATTTGGTGCTCTTCCTTCTTGTATAAATAATGGAATTATCAAGCTGATTCACAAGAAGGGGGAAAAAAACAGAATCGAGAACTGGCGGCCTATTACGATGCTCCAAACAGGGTACAAGATTGTCGCCAAAGTCATTGCCAACAGACTTGCGTGCCACCTGAGATCTTGGCTTAGCGAGGACCAAAAAGGTTTCATCAAAGGCAGGTCCATCCTGGAAACCATTATGGATATTTGGGAAGGTATTCAATTTGCAAATGAGTCTAATCAAGATGTGGTCTTCCTCAAGATCGACTTTGACAAAGCCTACGATAGGCTAGAATGGGACTATATTCTGCAGTCGCTCCAAGACCTCGGATGTAGTCAGAAATTCACCAAGATGATCTCGACCCTTCTCGGCAACGCAACGACCCAAATTAACGTTAACGGCAAACTGTCGAAGGCGATCCATCTTAAAAGATCTATTAGACAAGGGTGCCCTCTTGCCCCCCTTCTCTTTGCCATCGCCACTGAGGGGCTGAGCAGACTTGTGGCTCATCATGTGGAGGCTGGCAATATCAAAGGCCTCCAACTACCTCACGACCACAATCAAATCATCCTGAGACTTTTTGCTGACGACATGAACGCGCTCGTTCACAATGATAATACCAGCCTGGAGACTTTCTGGAGGTGCCTTGATACCTTTTGTGTGGCCTCTGGATCCAAGATCAACCACAATAAGACCGCCTTTAGGGCCATCGTGGGACACCAACCTGGCCTTCTCATTGTTCATGGCTGCCAAATCATTCCGCAGGGCCAAATCTTTCGGCTTCTTGGAATCCCCTTGGGATTTGGCGTCTCTATGGAGCAGCGTTGGAACTGGGTGCTGGCCAAACTTGAAAACAAGCTCAACTACTGGAGAGGCATGCAAATCAATCTCGCTGGACGGGCGATGGTTATCAACACGTTCCTCCTCTCGTCTACCATCTATTTCCTCTCTTGCTGGAGACCGAATGAACAAGGCCTGTCCAAACTGAATAGCATCTGCAGAAACTTTCTTTGGACGGGTGATCATAACAGAAGGGGGGTGCCTAAAATCAAATGGGCCATCTGCACCAGCCCTAGAGATAGCGGGGGGCTAGGCATCCTGGACATTGGGTGTATGGCTAACAAACTGGCAGCCAAATGGATGATTAAAGCTTGGTGCAATAGGGAGGCCTCATGGGCCAAGCTGATCTTCAGAAACAAAAATGAGTTGGCCCTCACGGGGTCCCCGAACTGGAAGAACCTTGACATCATGACCCTGCTATTCTCCCCGATACCTGTCTTCCCGAAAGGCTCCAGTCTCGTATGCTCTCTTTGGAAGGGCTGGAATAAAGTCAAAAGCTTCATAAGAATTAGTGAGGACTGGAAGTGGGCGGCCGGAATCAGACAAAACGACTCTATCTGGTTTCCGATACATGGCATCCGGAGTGTGGAGTCGTGGAACATTCAAAATGCCAAGAAGTTATGGAACAAAGGATTCAAAAAATGGAAACACCTCTGGAAACATGACACCAACAGTTGGATCAACTTCGAGGATATCGACCCTCGCATAAACATCTCCTACGAAGAATGGAACACCTTGCAAAGCAGATGCCTCGCTTGGGAGCGCCACAAAACTCGCCTTCTCATGGGACATGATGCTCCGAACGCGCGTGGTCTCAAATGGCACAATGGAAATAGCCTACTCAAAATCCCGAACATCAAAGAAACGACTGACCTCCAGATCAGCCTCAACAAGAAGTGGTGCCTGTCTTGGACGCGGCTTCGGTGGGACATGAAATTCATGGGTATCTGGCACCCACTTATAGAGATTAAGAAGTCTGTCCTCTTATGGCAAATTCTTCATCGAGGAATTTGGACTAACCAAAAGGCTAGCAAAATTTGTGGGATCCCTCCGTGGTGCAAACGCTGCCACCGTGCAATCGAAGATGTCCCACACATCTTCCTTACTTGCCCCAACTCCTACAGAATCTGGCAGACGGTTGGACTGAAAATCAGAGTTCAGAAACAGCTTAGCTGGAAACAAGTCCTTTTGGGAGAAGCGATTGGATGCTCTGCGGCTCTCTGGAACGCAATCAGAGGGGAAGTCCTGTGGAAAATTTGGCGGGAGCGGTGTGCTCTCAACTTCGGCGACCCTCCCAAGGAGTGGACGATTGAGAAATCTCTTTTCCTCCTTGGCAAGAGGATTGTCAACAGTAAGAAATCCCCCCCCTTCAGGCACCATCAAGTCCTCCTTTTGATCAACAACAAGCTCAAACCCAAGTGGGTCCCGCATGAGGGCGACGAGAGGGTGATCAACCTTCTTTGTAATGCAACCTAGGAATCAACCAAGCCTCCCCTGCTTTGTGGGATTTGGGGGGTCCCGTGGGCACTAGTCCCCTTCTTTTGTACCCTTGTTTCTTAATTTAATTCAAGTCCGGGAGAGTAGGCTATTGCCGAACTTCCTTTATATAAAAATAAAAGGTTAAAAATAAACTCTTTCAAATTCTATTGAAAGAACACGATTTTCAATATACCTTTAGGCAGTTTTCGAGGACGAAAACTCTTAAGGAGGGGAGAAAGTCCCCAAGTCCAAGAACTTGTATCTTATGCCTTAAAAAGACAAAATAAGGTATCCTAAGGTAAAAGATATTCAAGAAATAGATAAAGTTGAAGTACTTCCTCGTATGCTAGTGCTTCATACTTTTTTCATTACATCTTCTGACCTAGATGCAGTTCTCAAGGTTTTGGAAATCTCAAAGAACCTCAGCAAAAGAGAACACTTTCATACACCATAAGGATTGTATGAATCCTAAGTGGGTTAGGAAGAGAAGTTGGATGAGCTATAAAGCATAATCCTAAAAGTATCTTGATGCTTCATGGGGATAACATAACATACGTTATGGATTCCAATAATATCGACCTAAGGAATATGGATTCTTGTATGAAGCATAATAGCTAGATCCCCAAGTAAAACCCATGGGTAAAGCTTTGAAAATGAAGGGATCTATTGGAGAAAGACCTAGGCTTATCTCTTATTTTGGCAAAAGAAGGGAAGAAAAGCCAAAAGACCCAAGTAGGGTAAAGATAAAGTCAAACTTAAAGTTTGATAAGATGAAACACACCACATTAAATGGTTAACCAAATATTTATAGTATGATTAGTAGTGGTGAATCTAAGCACCTTAGTCCTTGCTCTCATAATTTGGTACCATAGTATGAAGGGCATTTAAAAAGATAGAAAAGGTGAGACGGTATAGAGACAAAGTTATGTGGATTGGATGAAGAACCCACTGGTATGGGACGGTGGGTACTGAATCCCGTTGAGTACTTTTTCTTGATGACCAGAAGAAAAAGGGACTCATGATCCAATGGAATACATCAAGAAGACAATGTCTAAGAATAGGCATCTTCTTCAATTATCCTCTCAAAGGGAAGAAGAATTCTTCCAACAAGATGTGAAAGGATCTATCTCTCATAAAGAGTTAGAAATAAGGAGAGGATCAATTTTTTTGACTTTGAAGGTAAAATCCAAAGAATGAAGCTCTAAAAGCTTCATCCCAAAGAATGACTTGAAATTCAAGGAAATGATCTTAGACCAAGCTTGAAAGAAAGCTTAGAAAGATCATCTTTTTGATACTTGATAAATAAGGTTAACTGACGAATAGGAAAGATCTAATGTGATGTCAACATAGGACATATTTAATAGATCTAGTATATAAGGAGAGAACTCTGGAAGGATCAAGAAGACCTTTAAGGTTTGAGATCCAACCAAAGATCTGTAAGGATTAAGTGTTGAAGAAATGATTGGAATAATATATTTCTACTTATGACCTTAAAGATAACACGATCTTTTGCACTATGAGTTCCCATCTTGGGACGTAGTTATAAAGATCTTAATATTTTTGGGAGAACAAGTAAAATAGGTTTCAATCGATTGGAGACTACAATAGTTGGATTAATCCCTATGGATTATAGTCCCTTAAAGTGGATTCTCAAAACTACGTAAAGTTTTGAAAGAAAATTAAATCCACTTTTGGTAAGCTATTCAAATTCTCTCTGAAGATAAAGAGGATGTTATATCCTCGTAAAAATTAGATAATCCACCTTTACCATTCTATTGGTTAGGCAGGGATTATATAATGAAACTCCCCTCTATTTAGATTTATTGAAGGCGAATCGCTTTGCATTCGACTCAGTTCTTTTTCGTATGCAAACTAGATGGAACTTTGAATGAATGGGGCAGGGAATTAGACCACACATGGACTCTCCTCTTTTTAGATATAGTCGGGGTAGAATTCCCCTTTCGAATTAAGAGGTGGACTTAGAGAGATGAAAGCCATGATCTTTGCGATTGATCATGGAGCACGGGGGAATACCCCAAGGTATGTATCTCCACTCATTTTCGAGGATGGAAATGCTTTTAAGGGGGGGAGAATGTTGTATAATTGCATGGGTCTGAGGGGTAGAACCCTTGGGTTTCTAGGTGTGCAACCCTTGGGATTTATGGTTTATTTACCCTTTTTAGATGGGTCTTGAACCTTAGGTCTAATTCTCTAAGGTTGAGTACCTTAGGCTTGATTGGAAGCTTCTCCTAGCCACTTGGTTTGTATGTGAGAGCTAGGAGAGTCCTCTTTTAGAAGCCATGTGATTTCATGTGATTTCCTAATCTTGGAAACCATGTGAACACCTTAGGGACCCATGTGATGGAAGGTACACATGTCCTCTTGAGAAGGACTTACCCCCTTGATCTTGGAGCTATATATTGGAGGGGTTGGTTGGGTGGAAACACATCTCTCTTCCTAGTGTGAGTCTATCTAGTTAGTCTTTTTAGTTTGTGTGGAAGCTATGGAGCTCTCACACAATAGATCACTTTACTCCTGATCTTAATCAATTGTTAGGACACATGCTAACTTTTGAGCAGGACATTAAGGTAGATAATGATAGGAGTGCAATTCAAGCTATGGACTCCAAGGACAAGAAAAAGCAGCCAATTGATGATGACGGAACTTCAAGTCAAGCTAATTTCATAAAAGGAAAGATGAACTTCAGAGGTAAAGGAAGAGGAGGTAAGAACAAAGACAATACTAAAGCTTGTTGGATTTGTGGCAGAAAAAATCATTTGGCAAATGATTGTTGGTATAACAATCAAACTGGTGGAAGTAATATCCAGAGCTTTAATCAAAGAGGTAGAGGAGGCAGAAACCAAAGAGGCAACTTCAGAGGAAGAGGTGGTAGGATATCATATGCTAGAGGAGGTGGAAGAAGATTTCAATCTCAGTCCTACAACAACAATTACTATAATTATGCATCAGATCAGAAGGATGACATGACTCTCATCTTGAATGCAACACATGAAGTAGTAGGAGAAGATCAAAGGGTGTTCTATATTGACTTAGGATGTAGCAATCATCTGAGTGGCAATATATCATTGATGACTAATATGGAAGCAAAGGTGAATGGACATACAGTTCAAACAGGAGATGACAGCAAGCATAAAGTGGAAAGCATTGGATCAGTAAAGACAAAGAGTGGAAGTACACTCTTAAGCAAGGTACTTTATGTTCCTACGATTCCTAAAAACTTGATAAGTGTAGGACAAATTGTGGAGAAGGGATATGAAGTCAGATTCACAAATGATGGTGTTTATGTGCAAGATCCAAATCAGGGATATAGAAATATCATTGCAGATAAAAAGGAAGGAAGGTTGTTTACTCTCAAGGTCCAAGGTAATATGGGACATGCATTATTTACTTATGGAAGTCCAAAGACGTCTGAGTTAGACCTATGGCATAAAAGGCTAGGTCATTTCAATGAGAGAGCTATAAAATAAATGTCAAAGAATGATGTGGTGCTTGGAGCACCAAATGTTGAAGGTCAACACATGGTGTACAAGTGTGAAGCTTATCAATTAGGTAAAGCACACAAAAGTTCATACAACAAATCAGGGTACAAGTATTCAAATATGCTTGAGTTGGTTAATACAGATGTGTGGGGTCCTTCAAGGGACTATAGCATAAATGGATCCAGATATTATGTGTTGTTCATTGATGATGCAACTAGATGGATTACTTTATATGTAATCAAGGACAAATCAGAAGTGTTCAAGACATTCAAGCATTATCATGCTTATGCAGAAAGGATTACAGGACAAAAGCTCAAGAGGTTGAGATCAGATGGAGGGGAAGAGTATTTTTCTAAAGAGTTTGATGATTATTTGTGGAATGCAGGTATAAAAAGAGAAGTGACTTGCAGGTACTCCCCTCAACAAAATGGAGTTGTAGAAAGAAGAAATAGAACTCTTGTAGAATTTGCAAGAGCAATGATGAAAGAAAAGAATTGTCCAAACTACTTATGGGCAGAAGCTATCAACACTTTAACATACCTTGTGAATAGGTTACCTTGTAAAGCTTTGGATGGAAGAACATCTTATGAAGCATGGTGGGGTAAGAAACCTACTCTTGATCATTGTAAGGTATTTGGATGTTTAGCATATGCTTATGTTCCTTCACAATTGAGACATAAGCTAGAACCCAAAGCAGAGAAGTATGTGTTTATTGGGTATGATGATAGACAGATGGGCTACAGATGTGCATGTTACAAAAGATGTCACATTTGATCAGCAAAGCACATGGTATACAGTTTCAACAAATGATTATGCAGACGTTGAAGAAATACAAAGGAAAGGGAAGACAAAAGTAAAGGTGTATGAAGAAGATTTTGATGATGTTGATTGTGAAAGTAATTTGCAGGGCAATGTTGAAGATGGGCCAAGATTTGATCCAGAATCAAATGTAGCTGAGACTTCAAGGAGTGGAGAGGTCATAAGATCTTTGAGATAAAGGAAAGAACCTATCAGGTATAGCTATGATATATCTTTCTTAACAACAAAAGATTATGCTTACATTGTGAAGATAGAAGAAGATCCAACCACATATGAAGAAGCTAAAGGTAAAAAGAATTGGGAGAAGGCAATGCAAGAAGAGTATGATGCTCTACTTGAAAATGAAACATGGGAATTGGTGCCAAGGCCAAAGAACCAGAAGGTCATTGGATGTAAGTGGGTGTATAAAACAAAAAGGTTTGTAGATGGAACGGTGTCTAGATACAAGGCTAGACTTGTGTTTAAAGGTTATGCCCAAACTTATGGGGTAGATTATGATGAAACTTTTAGTCTTGCTGCTAAGATGTCTACAATTAGATCATTGATTGCTATTGCTGCTTGTAAAGGATGGATGTTATCACAATTAGATGTGAAGAATGCATTTCTGAATGGATACATTGCAGATGAAGTGTACATGGAGCAACCAGAGGGTTTCATGGATTCAATTGGATTAGATTATGTGTGTAAGCTCAAGAGTGTGTTGTATGGTTTGAAGCAGGCTCCAAGAGCATGGAATTACAGGCTTGTTAAGTTCTTGAATGAATGTGGATATCAAGCGTCAAAGGCAGATAGTAGCTTGCTAGTGAAGGCAAGTGAAAATGGATATATATATATATACATGTGTATTTATGTTGATGATATTATTGTCAGAGGTACAGATGCTCAAGGAATCAAGGAGCCTAAGAAACAAATAGAGAAGGAGTTTAAGATAAGTGATTTGAGAAACTTATCTTATTTCTTAGGAATGAAGATTGTGTATACTCAACATGGAGTATATGTTACACAAGAGAGATATTTGAAGAATCTTCTGCTCAAGTTTAACATGGAAGAGTGCAAGCCTTCAACCACATCATTGGAGCTAAATCATAAATTGAGCAGATATGGAGGTCAAGAATTTAATGACATGAAGAAATATCAGAGCTTGGTAGGTCCTCTAATCTATGATACCTTGACAAGGCTAGACATATCATATGCAGTAGGTGTGTTATCATAATTTATGCATTGTCCAAAGAAGACTCATTGGATTGCAGCTCAAAGGGTACTCAAATATATCAAGGGAACTCTAAGTGAAGGATTGTATTATGGATTTACTTCTAATACAAGAATCAAAGTATTTAGTGATGCAGATTGGGCATGTGATTCAGATGATAGAAGGTCTACTCATGGGTATCTCTGTTATATTGGAGATAAATTAGTTTCTTGGTGCTCAAAGAAGCAACATACAGTTGCTTTGTCATCCACAGAAGCTGAGTATAAAGGAATGGTAGAGGCTGCAGAAGAAGTGATATGGTTAAAGACCTTGTTGAAGAGCTTTGGAATTGATCAGAGTATTCGAATTATTTTTGGAGACAATATGAGTTCATTATATTTGGCACCTAGCCCTGTTTTTCATGCCAGGACTAAACACATAGAGGTTCAATATCATTTCTTGAGAGAAAAGGTACTTGATAAAGAGATTGAAGTATTGTATACTTCAGCAAAAGAACAAGTTGTAGATATGTTGACAAAAAGCTTAGATGGACCTAAGCTACAAAGGTTCAAAGAGATGGCACGAGTAAAGAAGAATGGAATAATCACAATTAGTGATTGAGGGGGAGCTATTGGAACAAAGAAATCACAAATTGATGATTACAAAGAGCTTGAAGCAAGTCTATGGTCAGATTGAAGTAAAAGAAGGCATTTGAGAAAGTGAAGATATTTCAGAATGGTAGCTTGTATACATATGTACATTACAGGTGGAAATTCTTGTACTATGAGTATAGGTGATCCATAGGATGGTAAGGAATAGTGTAATAGACGCGGGATAAGTCTAGAATCATATGTATATAAGTCAATGATGTAAAGAAAAAAAGTGTGAGAGTCATTAGAAGCCAAGTGTCAATGAGGTAGATGTGTAGAGAGTCATCTTCAAAAATTAGCAACAAGTATTTCTCTGATTTCTCTCAGCCTGATCATGTGGATCAAGAATCTTTTGTACACATCTAATCTAGAAGCTAATAAAGCTATGTTCAAAGTTTCATGGCCTAAATCCTTTCATGCTGTGAGTATGATCAATAGGAACATGTGTATGTAAAGTCTGCAGATAGACTTCTCAGAGTCAGGCACTTTTTCGTGTCAATGTTTTGCTTGGATCTCAGTGTACAGTGTAAAGTTTTTTATGATTGAGCATTCAAAATCTAAGTTAGAAGGTAAAGAAGCTATGGCTAAAAGCATTTATCTGTATCATCCACAGACTTAACGCATTCTGGTTAGCCGTGATGTTGTTTTTGTGGAGGATGCTATTCAGCCATTGCTTTCATGTACTAAGGAGACATCTGTTAGCTCTAAAGACATGTATGATACTTTGCTGCCTCTTTTTACATAGGTGGATAGTCTAGTGCTGGTCCTAATGAGGCAACTTCTCATCATTTGTAGGTTTCATGTGATGATGCAGATCATTCCATTTCTGATGCAGATTTACATGATGCACTTATTGATGAGAGAGCTGATATTGAGCAGGCAAGAACTATGCCAAAATGGTTGGTGCAAACCTTCTGTGATAGCAAATTAGATGCACCTCTATCATATCGTACTCGATCAGGCTCTCATAGTGCCTCTTTTGCATCAGATTTCTATGCTATGGTTGCATCTAGTCTATGTGATGAGACTGAGGTTGTTTCCTTTGATGAAGCACAAAATTCAGAAAATTGGATGGCTGCTATGCAATCTGAATATGATGCAATAATGAAGAATGATACTTGGTCTTTATGTGACTTGCCTCCTGGCAAGGAGGCCATTGGCACTAAGTGGGTATACAAGCTGAAGCGTAAACCTGATGGTACAGTTGACAGGTATAAGGCTAGGCTTGTTGCAAAGGGTTATGCACAGGAAAGAGGCATTGATTTTGATGAGACCTTTGCACCTACATGCCGTATGACTACTGTTCGGAGCATCTGTGCACTTGCAACCCATCATGGTTGGAATTTACATCAATTGGACATTAAAACAACATTTCTGAATGGTGACTTGCATGAAGAAGTGTATGTTTTTCAGCCCCGTGGCTTTGTGCAGAAAGGGCATGAAAACCAGGTGTGCAGGTTAAAGAAGGCATTATATGGTTTAAAGCAAGCACCACGTGCTTGGTATGAGAAGATACATGCCTATCTGATTCCACATGGTTTTGAGAACAATCCAACTGAAAGCACCTTATATGTTAAGCGTGCTAATGATGTGCTTCTGATCATTGTTATCTATGTTGACGACATGCTGCTCACTGGTCCTATTGAGAAACATATTGCTGATTTTAAGGCTGATTTGCATGCCTCGTTTGAGATGTCTGATTTGGGGCATTTGCATCATTATTGGGCATTCAATTTATGCGCATTGATGGTGGAATGGCTTTGTGTCAAACGAAATATATTGACACATTATTACAGCGTTTTGGCCTTGAAGACTATAAGCCTATTGCCACTCCTATGGAGACAGGTTTACGATTGAGTCTTCATGATGCTGGAGATGCATTTGATGCTATTCTCTATCAGTAGGCTGTTGGATGCTTGATTTACTTATGCATTACTCGGTCAGATATTCAGTTTGTTGTCTCACAGATGAGCAGGTTTATGCATTGCTCAGGAGTCAAGCATTGGCAGGTGGTTAAGCGTATCTTTCGCTACTTGAGTGGTACTCGGCTACTTGGGTTGTTTTATCCCAAGGGGGGATCACTACCGCGAGATTTGCATGCTTTTTCTGACTCTGATTGGGCTGGTTGTTATGACACTCGTGTGTCCACTAGTGGCTTTTGCTTCATGCTTGGTAGCTCATGTATATCTTGGTTGAGCAAGAAGCAGCCTACTGTGGCCACTTCCAGTTGTGAGGCTGAGTATGGGGCAGCTTTCACAGCGACTGTTGAGTGTGTGTGGCTCAGACGCCTTATGGCTAATTTGGGTGTTGGTTAGTCTTTTGCCACCACCATCTTCACTGACAGTCAGAGCGCATTGGCAGTTGCGAGGAACCCTGTGTTCCATGCTCTCACTAAGCACATTGAGGTGCATTATAATTATGTCAGGGAGAGGTTCTCTGCTGGGGAGATCAGCTTGGTGTATGTGCCCACACAGGAGAACATTGCAGACCTTTTTACAAAGGCTCTGCCTAGGGAGAAGTTTGAAGCTTTCCGCAAAGCTTTGGGCTTACTTCCTTTTGTGGAGTGATTTCCACATAGCTTGGCACGTCCTTATACATGAGTGCCAGCTACTTGTTCACCGCATCACTCCCAGGGGGGATTTGTTGATATATTTAGGTAGTGATGTGTGCGAACACTCTAGGACCGCCAGGGCACTTTTTTCCCTCTTTAGGAGGTTTTTTTCCCCCGGCTTGTATATATGCCTATTGCCCTAATGGGCTACTTATCTTTGTACATTCTCTAGTAATACATTCAGTATTGTGTGTTGTGCTCCAAGCTTCTTCTTCTTCCTTGTGCTGTTCGCGTGCTTTCGCAGATGTCTAACTCCAACACACACACACACATACACACACACATATATATATATACACACACACACACACACACATATATATATATATATATATATATATATATATATATATATATATATATATATATATATATATATATATATATATATATATATATATATATATATATATATGTGTGTGTGTGTGTGTATATATATATATATATATATATATATATATATATATATATATATATATATATATATATATATATATCCTTTTTTCTAGCGTTTTGAAAATGACACTATTCCTTTTATTGTGAGGAATATTCTGATAGGGAAAGCTCGTCCTTTAGAAGTTCGAACTCATTGTCAACTCTTTATTAAGCTTTCATGTGAAAGAATAATTGTGTAGCTTAATGGAATCAATAGATTGGACAATCCTCATATTCCAAAAATTTAGGGCATACAAATCTCTTGAACAAGAATTGACCCGAAGACTACTGAGCTAGAATCTCCCAAAAGGAAAAAAACCCAAAGACAACTAGATTATGGTTGGTGCATAAACCAAGTAAGTTGCAATGTAAAAAGATAAAGGAGTATTATGCACACACAGTTTGATGGTCCTTACACTTTATGTGTAGGTAGGGCATTATGCATCGATTGATGTAAGAGATGCCATGACACCCCCATATTTATCATATAGAGGTATGGAATCGGTGATAAATATCACCCTTTCTACCATTTCCACCATGAAATGTTTTGATCCCCCTTCCCCTCAAAGAAGGTTATGAGATATGGACATGTTGGCCATACAAATTGAGCCTTGCTTTGTACATCCAAAACATGATAAATTCTATTAAAAGAGAACATAGTTATAAGAAGTAAATGATATAAATGTAGGCAAGGTCAATACACGCCTTGTTCTAGAGTTGAAGGACCAATTTAATTACATTTTTTTTTATAGAGAACACAAGGTTTGTTTTGGAACCCTTAATCTTCATGTGGAGAAGGGTCGAGGAACTATCAAGGGAGCAATCTTTAGGGTTTTTCGCCTATATTAGTTTTCAATGGATGTCTTATTCAAATTTTAAGGTCATCTCATCCCATCACTTCTATTTTGTGCTTTGAATTTGATTTCTAGAAGTTTCTACAAAAATTGTTCTCATAATCTACGGCTAAGAAGACCTAAAATGATAGTAGACTGCCAAAAATAGACATGGGGCGTTGTCAAAGTCAATTGCATCCTTGCTTTTCATTATCTTCCATAGAACTCCTTTTCTAATTGCATTATAAAGGGAAGTTCACATCTCACAAACTACAAGAAGAGTTTTTTGGTTGTGAGGTATTGCTCTCTCACAAACTACCAAGATAGATTTTTTTAATGACATCTTGCTATTATTTTTAGATCTTGAGCCTCGAAAGACAAGAGAAGAGAAGATTCCTCTATTCCAATTCAGCTTATATTTGAGCCATCTTTAGCTTAAGTTAACGACGAAAATAGAGTAACCGCTCTTGATAATACGCAGCCTCATCCCTTCAAATTGTATGTGTTTGTTTGGGGGTGTCGTGGCTATCAACTATTTGACTTTCAAGTTTCGACATTTGAGAGCAATGAACATGTGCTCTTATTGACTTTTTTTTTTAGAGTACAATGAATTTGGAGAGATACACACAACCGACCTCGTAAGGTAGAGGCATCCATCTTGGGGAACTTGAGGCATCTAGCCCGGGGGAGACTTGAACCCTGGCCATCTGCCTAGGAGTACAAGGCACATTCGCTAAACCACGCTCGTTGCATTCTTATTGACATAACTACCTTGATGAAAACAAATGAACGTATCTCAAAAAGTTGAACATAACTACCCCATCAAGCTCTGCAAAACCCGTAGCAAAGTTCAACTGCATGTACTGGTGAACCGAATCCTATATATATGTTTGGCACAAAAGGACAAAATTGCTTTCATAGGCATTACGACAGTACATTCGAAGGATGAAATGAGTTCAAATCGAAATTTCAACACCACACAACAAAGTTGTTCTGAACTCCTAATCACATTGAGTATGCTCATCAATTTTCGTGCAATTCTAAAATTCTGACTGGAGACATGTCAACGACACCCTAGATGAAGCAGCGACATGCTCTCATACCAATTATTGGAGTTTGAGGTTTGTGAAAGCACACGAACAACACAAGGAAAAAGAAGAAACTTGGAGCACAACACATAATATTGAATGTATTACCAAGTGAATGTACAAAGATAAGTCACCCACTAGGGTTATAGTCATATATACAACGGGGGGACGACCTCCTAAAGAGGGAAAAAAAGTGCCCCAATATCTTAAGTGCGTTCACACACATCACTACCAAAATATATCAACACCTATGTTTTTATATTTCTTTTTAGCATCCATAGCTATTGTTGCTACTTTTCCTCTCTCCTCTTCCTTACTAACTCATAGTCTCTTCTCTTGTTTCCTTTTCCTCTATGTCCTTCCAGTGTTGCCTCTTCCTCTCTCTTTTGTTTGGAACCTTCCCTTATTGACTTGTATGTCGTTGATGACGGTGTATTACATCATGGCCTATGGAAGCTTTATAAGTTGTATGGTAGGCCCATATCAGAACCCCATTTGCATGCAGATACATTAACGGTGTACTCTTTTGATGGATAATATCAAAATAATTAGTAATGGATGAACTCGACTCATTAACAAAGTCTGTATCAAGATCACACAACAATTCGAGAAGTATCTCAAACCAGTAATTGGCTCCAAAACTAAATTTGCATCGACATCTTTTGTGCACTTAGTCACATGATTCACACACATTAAAATATATGCATGCCTGCTTGTCTCTTGTACTATTTGAGTGAGAAGTACCCGATCAATTAATAACGTCAACGATAAATAGTCTACTATTTGAGTGAGAAGCACCCTATCGATGAATTACATCATATTCAAATTCGTGCAAACCGAGAATCAAGTGAGCCAATAAGGCTTTCAATTTTTTTTTTCTTCCTATATCAAATACAAAAGTGAAGAATGTCGACACAAAAAGAAAACTTATGGCCTACTATATGGAAAAGTTGAATTCATTCCCTATCGACTGATGTGCTAACCACTTACCCCAAAATCGATGGTTGAGGATAACTTCCTAATCTTACCTCTTAAGGTGTGATTCAACCATCTCCTATGTGTCATTTCTTGAGTCTAACACTCTCTTCCCTTCTAGAGATCATTTTTCTCAATGATCAATCTTGATCTCCCCTTGAATTGACGTCCTCACTCTTCCACAATCTCTTGAACCTTCTTGTTCTCAACCTTGCTCTCTTGAACTTTGCATTTCCACTTCTTGAACACCTGCCTACGAACTTGCCTTTCTCTCAACCTTGGTGTCTTAAGCCTTGCCTTTCCGCTTCTTGGCCACTTTCTTATGGAATCACCTTGCTCTCAACCTTGGTATCTTGAACCTTGCCTTTTCGCTTCTTGGTCACTAGCCTACCGACCTTCTTTGCTCTCAACCTTAGTCTCTTTAACCTGGTTCTCACCCATGCATTGTATCTTGGATCCTAAATTTAGTTGTTCCATTGGAAAGTTCATTCTGAGAGATTTCCAATGGTATCTTACACATCTAAATCCGACCTAGAGATTGGAAGATACACTCTAATTTTTTATGGGCTCATCTTTGAAAGCGACGTGTGCGCCTTCCATCCACTTGTCCAGGCCTACTTCCTAAGCTTTGATACCAATTGTGGAAATTGAACTCATGAACTACCACCTAGGAGTATGATGGACTAACCACTTGCCTCAAAAGCCATGGCTAAAGATTACTTCCTAATCCTCTCTCTTAGGGGGTGGTTCAACCATCTCTTTTCCATCATTTCTTGAGTCTAGCACGGTACATAGCATCAAAATTTGCTGATGGAATAAACTAGACTGACATGTTTCCTCTCTATAACCAAATAATTAATTTCTACACCAAAAGGTCTACGAATAGCATAGTATATTGGTCTATAATACTTTTCTTAAGCAGAGTAGTATCACTTTTCTACACCAAAAAGTCTACGAATAGCATAGTATATTGGTCAATATCATTTTTGATAACAGTTCTATCAAAGGCATCCATGAACACGTGGAATGTGAAACTCTTTATTCCTTGACTATAAAATGGGAGTGCAAGTGGAGTCCGAAGCCTTTCATCTGCAAGCTAGTGTTCCCCCACCCACCAAAATCTAAAAGGGGTCATATGTACTCACTAATTTAAGGGCTATGCGATTTGTGCTAGAAATTAGAGATTCAAGGAGATCTCAAAATAAAAGGGAGGGCCGAGACTCAACAAGCTACTAACATGGCTAAAACTTATGCAAATAAAAATAGGTATCTAAAAGCCGTTAAAGAATGAGACAAAGAAATTTCACAAGTTCTTATTACAACTAAACTTTAGATAAGAAAGTATCTAAACAGCTATCTTTGATGTATCCTAGTCCTTGGCGGATGGTCAAAGAGATTAGTGACACTACCTATAAGTTAGAAATTCCACTACATTGTCACATTTGTCTAGTTTCTCATGTGTAAGGGTGATAATAAAATAAAATCTCACATTGTCTCTTCCAAGAACATTGTCCTTTAGATCATATTAAAAGAAACAAGCATACTAAATAAAAGAGAAAATTAACTATGAAGCTTCTGTATTCTAGAGTATATGGTATCTTGGAAAGGATGTGCACTAATACATGCCACTTGGGAATTAAAATCTCTAGCTCACAAGTACTTTCCCTCATTCATCATTAAGGAAATCTCGAGTTCAAAAATGTTTTCCCTCATTGCCACTTGAAAATGAGAATCTCTAGTTCAAAGGTATTTTCCCTCATTGTTCAGAAGTATTTTCCCTCATTGATCACAAGTATTTTCCCTCATATTGAGAGTAAATCTGAAACTCCAAAACACACATATTGTGAAGAATATTTTGATAGGGAAAGCTCGTTGTTTAGAAGTTCGAACTCATTGACATCTCTTTATTAAGCTTTCATGTGAAAGAATAATTGTGTAGCTTAATGGAATCAATAGATTGGACAATCCTCATATTCCAAAAATTTAGGGCATACAAATCTCTTGAACATGAATTGACCCAAAGACTACTAAGCTATAATCTCCCAAAAGGAAAAAACCCAAAGACAACTAGATTATGGTTGGTGCATAAACCATGTAAGTTGCAATGTAAAGAGATAAAGGAGTATTATGCACACACACTTTGGTTGGTCCTTACAATTTATGTGTAGGTAGGGCATTATGCATCGATTGAGATAAGAGATGCCATGACACCCCCATATCTACCATATAGAGGTATGGAATCGGTGATAAATATCACCCTTTCTACCATTTCCACCATGACATGTTTTGATCCACCTTCCCCTCAAAGAAGGTTATGAGATATGGACATGTTGGCCATACAAATTGAGCCTTGCTTTGTACATCCAAAACATGATAATTTCTAGTAAAAGAGAACATAGTTACAAGAAGTAAATGATATAAATGTAGGCAAGTTCAATACACGTCTTGTTCTAGAGTTGAAGGACCAATTTAGTTATATGTTTTTTTATAGAGAACATAAGGTTTGTTTTGGAACCCTTAATCTTCTTGTGGAGAAGGGTTGAGGAGCTACCAAGGGAGCAATCGTTAGGGTTTTTCGCTTATATTATTTTTGGCAAGGGATGTCCTGTTCACATTTTAAGGTCATCTCATGCCATCACTACTATTTTGTGCTTTGAAATTGATTTCTAGAAGTTTCTACAAAAATTGTTCTCATATTCTACGGCTAAGATGACCTAAAATGATAGTAGACTTCCAAAAATAGACATTGGGAGTTGTCAAAGTCAATTGCATCCTTACTTTTCTACATCTTCCATAGAACTCCTTTTCTAATTGCATTATAAAGGGAAGTTCACATCTCACAAACTACAAAAAGAGTTTTTTGGTTGTGAGGTATTGCTCTCTCACAAACTACCAAAATAGATTTTTTTCTATGAGATCTTGCTACCTAGTTGGAGTTTCCTCATACTATTTTCAGATCTTGAGCCTCGAAAGACAAGAGAAGAGAAGATGCCTCTGGTCCAATTCAGCTTATATTTGACCCATCTTTAGCTTAAGTTAAAGATGCAAATAGAGTAACCTCTCTTGATAATATGCAGCCTCATCCCTTCATATTGTATGTGTTTGTTTGGGGGTGCCATGGCTATCAACTATTTGACTTTCAAGTTTGGACATTGGAGAGCAATGAACATGTGCTCTTATTGACATTTTAAAAGTCTGATGAGTACTAGCAATTTTCTATGCTATTGTGGTAAAGTTCTAAATGAATACTTCTGTTTGTCTTCTCGTGAAAAGGAAGGGACGGCTTTAAATTCGATATCAAACTCGAAAGCGATGTGCCATGTCCGACTCCCTACGCAGATCCTACCAGGTTGACCCCTGGACACGATGCGCCCATCTCCCAGTGCAAGTTGCAATCTAAGGAGCTACGGGCCACCACAATGCAGCAGCAAAGCCTACGCGGCTGACGCGCTCCATAATGCTCTTGCTAGGCAAAGTCGAGGCTGGATTCCGCAGTGTCCAGGTTACAGACTGTAAAATTTTCCACTTCGCGAGGCAGCCGTTTGGCAGCTTCCATCCTCAAAGAATGATTCTGTGGAGGAGAGTTCTTCTGGTTCACTCAGTGCATATATATCTCTGCGATCGCTTCATCAAAGGATTGTGATCCATTCTAGCATTCTTTTAGTCTGGATCACATCCTCATCTATGTCGTCAAGGATTTGCTCGACCTTCTGGAACGAGATCTTTATTACATAAATAGTTTTACGAATAGAGTATGGCACTGGAAGATCTCAGGTCAATCGGTAAAAATGGGATAGGTAGCGATAAAGAGAGCCCTGCAAAATGTTTTCTGTTGGGAGTTCTCTCTCAATAGGCATTCGATCAGTCTCTTGAACAAGCAGGTTTCATCAGCAGAAATTTGATCATAAGGGAGACTTACTTTGTGGCATTACTTTTCATGGCTGCAGTGCACATGAAGATTCGCAGTGCAATTGGCCTTTTGAAGGATCAGACTACTATCTCGATAGCGAAGATTGCCAGTGCTAGCACAAGTGATCTCGAGGTCGCCATAGTGAAGGCCACAAGCCATGTTGAGGCCCCATCTGAAGAGCGCTATATACAGGAGGTACTACATCTTACATCTATTTCTGCTTCCCACGCCAACGCTTGTGCCTGCAGCATAGCAAGACGAATGACTAAGACGCGTAATTGGGTTGTGGCAATGAAATCTCTGATCCTTACACATCGGCTTCTCAGAGAGGGAGATGCGGCTTTTGAGAAAGAGTTGATGCTTTTACGGAGGCAAGGTACGCGAGTACTAAATATATGTGATTTTCGAGATGAAACTCATGCGAATGGCTGGGATTTCTCCTGCTTTCTCCATGCATACGGACTCTATCTCGATCAGCGCCTTGAATGCTCATTTCTAGGACTGCTTGGAGCTCAATGGAGGTCAGAGAGGAAGGTATCCTTTAACGCTTCCAAATATAATTACAGTGATAGCAAAAATCGGAGTAAACGCCATGAACTACCTGTGTTCAGGAGCGAAGAAATAAAGCAGTTTTCTAAAGAAAATAGCAGATCCTTTAAAGATATGAAGCTGAGTGAATTGATGGAAAGGTTGCCCGTCTTTCAGCGATTGTTAGAGCTCATGACAGCATGCAAACCTACAGGGCCGGCAAAGGTTCATCGGCTTGTAAGCATAGCTCTGTATGGCGTCTTAAGAGAAAGCTTTTTGCTTTACGAAGATGTACGAGATGGTTTGAAGACTATCCGTGATGCCTTCTGGAATATGGACTTTCAGAACTGTGCTAGGATCTTGGTCATAAACGTTAAGGCAGCAAAACAGATAGCTGATCTCATCTCATTTTACAGTTTTTGCAAGGCATTAGGAGTATGCAAGACATCGGAGTATCCCAGCGTAGAAGCTATTACAGGGGAATTATTAGATGAAATGGAAGACTTTCTGAGGGATACTAGCCGTGGTAAAGGATCAAAAGGAAGAAGCATACAAGAAGATATAGAAGAGGATATCAAGGGCAAGGAGAAATCGATGTCTAATGTAGAAGCTCAAATTTCTCCTTCTGGATCTGAGCCTATTTTGACCACAATACCAAAAGAGGTATCCAGCCATAGAAGTTTCAGAATTGCAAGCACTGCAGAGCAGCCAAAGGAGTCTTCAGGCGACCCAGGGGATCAGCTTGCTTTTGTGCTGTTTTCAGGTTCAGCGGATAATCATCAGGAAAAATGGGATCCCTTTCCCGAACGTGGAGAGATCAGTATACCTATCAAGGAATCTGATATTAGGGTTGCAGGCTGGGAGCTTGCATTGACAGATGCGAAATACGAACTACCAAAATCAAACGCCTCATCCCTGCTGCGAGGCTATGATAACTTGGCATCAGGAAGCACCTCGCTATGGCAAGGCTTTGATCATCAGAGCATTCCCCGACCGACATTACCTGTATTTCGTACAAGGAGCGTTTCCTGGAGTGAACCGAATCTGTCAGCACATCCTCCGACCTCATTCCCATCCGAATCTATTTCTGCTGGCGTGTTTACTGCTTCAATGAATGCGCCCCCCGATACCCAAACATATGTGTCTGGATTCCAACAACAGCAACAGCTTCAGCTTCTTGCACGACAGCGGCAAGAATGGATGCGCTATCAACAATCTGGATTGCAGGAACATGCTGGAATCCGGTTTTCTTCAACAAACTCATTTACTGAAGGCTTCCAATATGCTTCGACTTACCCGCTTCCGTGCCATAATACGAATCCATTCTGTGTTTGATAGCCTTTCTGTCATGGGATTGTAATTTCCTATCTGCCATGCGTTGCTGCTGCTGCTGCATTCTCACGATGGAATTTGCACAGAAATTCTTCTCACGGTTGCACACGACAAGGTCGTTCTAATTCTCTGCAATTTCTTGTGCCATGAGTTTCACTGTGATATTCAACATGCTGCTTCACTCCCTTTGTTATTCAATCCATTGCCATGCGCCCTGGCACCTGTAACCCTTGGGCATGTATAAAGGATTATTTGTAGGTTGAGAAATATACAAAGAGTTTCCCATGGAACACTCAGTATTGGATTAATATAAGAGTACAAATAAGTCATGAAGACAGGCAAGAAAGTTGAGATGATATGATTACCCTGCTGTCGTAATGGATTTCTTTTTCTTTCTTTTATGCTGTTCAGTCTTCATGCTATGCTTAAGAATTTCATTCCATACACTCACTTCAGTTTGAGTATGTGTTACATAGAAGATCTTTGATTAGATTAATTAGGTACGATCAACATTGTAAGAAATCCCCCCTTTACACACCACAGGGTGTTCACTGTACAAAACAGTAGGCTGAAAAACAAATGGACGCCCCATGAAGAGGACGAAAAGGTTATAAACCTTCTTTGTATTTGTCTCTTTCTTGTAATTAAAAAAAACATCTATTTAAGTATGTTTTTTTATTAAAAAACATCTATTCAAATAATATCTGCAGATGTCATTTTACATATGCGATCTTGGCATAACAATGTACAGAGCAACATTACCACTAAGTTCAAGTGACCGCAAAGGAAGAACTAGTGTCAACAGCCAGTATTCCTTATAAGAATTCTGTCCCATATATATATATATATATATATATATATATATATATATATATATATATATATATATATATATATATATATATATATATATATATATATATATATATATATATATATATATATATATATATATATATATATATACACACACACACTGTTCACTTCTGTGATATATGATATTCAATGAGCTGAGAATACAAACTTGAAAGTCTAATTTCTTTTGTTTTGTAGAGATGGGTGGTGGCATGGGCCTGAGGAGTCCTGCTTGCAGGTTGGACTCGCCCTGTAGCCTTGCAGGTTGGACTCTCCCTGTAGCCTCTAGGCTAGAATTTGGTGGAAACTCATGCACACTTGTTTGTAGGATGACATGATTATCCTTGGATAGAGTTTGTTGGATGCAATGTTTTGGCCAACTTCTTAGTGGGTAGGGCCTTTGGGCTGTCAAACTACTTGGACTTTGGGTTGTCTCTACCTTACAGGGACATTAGCGTTGGTCATATGAATTTGCTTTGTGAGATATGGGGGTTTCATATACATATCCATTAAGATAGTTAATTGGTCTTTCAAGTTAATTCAAGCCCAAATAGAGTAGGAGGTAAGAGAAACTCGTATATAAAGAAAAATTTGATTTTCGCATATCTAGGGTCGTTTCACAATGAGGCTGCAAAACGATTGCCTAAAATGATCTTGTTTCAGGAGGAACAATGGCAAGTGTAGAGCTCTTCCAGATACAATGGCAGGTGTAGGAACAATGGCAAGTGTAGGATTCAACTATTTTCTTGAGTAGAGAGATCCCAAACATGAACTCTAGCCTTCAACCTTGAAAGCTCAAGCCAGCTTGGCCTAGTTTTTATCCGCAATGAGTGACATATCTCCTCTTATACACTTTTAATATCATCAAATAGCTTCGTTTTTAATATGATTGGGTGTATCTATCCATTTGATTAAATGATTTTTGAAAACATGTATCACATCCTTTCTTACGGGTTAAAAGGCTTCATGTGGTTCTCATCAAAAGTCCCATATTGGAGCCAATGTAGCTCTCCTCGCCTCTTTTTGTTTCTTTCCTTCTCTTCTCTTCTTTAGTTATATCCATCTTTCCTTCTCTTTCTATATCTAGTTTTTTCAACTCTTTTTCTTTCTCATTCCTGTCGTTCTTGCTTTCTCTATGTCTCTACATCGTTCCATGTTATTCTTAATCCTTTTTCGATTATTCTATAACTTTTTTTTTTTAATGGAGGTTCGGTTGAGGCCTACTCCCCCTGACTTTAACTTTGAGATTGCAACTGTACAAGGAAGGGCATAGTACTCATGGGACCCCCCTTATCCCACAAGAATAGGGGTTTACAAGACTGGTTAAACGACGGTCACAACTATCGCAGGGATGGACAAACGATGGCACCTCAACCACATGCAACATAATTCCAAGATGCACATGTCCCTTACATGTTGCTTCCAAGGGTTGAACCCCCACCCCCGCCTCAAGAGGAGAGAGGCCCAACCACTAAGCTAGCGAACTGGGACATATTATTCTATAACTTTTAAGGTTAAAGTGCCCAAATTCATTAAAATACCCCAAATGTATTTGATTCATATGTACGTACTCTCTATATTTTACCATATTTAGATATGTATAGAGGATTGAAACTCAGTTCAAGTGAAACTTACTTCTTGAACTATGGTATGGGATGCAACTTTGATAGAGTGTGACATGCACAAATGTTCCATGAGAGATGAAACCTAGCATTACCAAGTATTGGAAACCATATGCTTGAGGAGAATGGTTGCCAGTAGATAGAAAAAAAGTACATACTTATCTTATCTGTGCTAATTTCACATAATAAAAGCTACCGAATGAGTTACTAACTTGTCAATCACAGTACATACTTATCTGTGCTAATTTCACATAATAAAAGCTACTGAACAAACTGCTTCAATCATCGAGTTACTAAATCACTAGCACTTAGCACCATAGACAATTAATTTTTTTACACAACACTGTAGAGACTCACTCTAAAACAACTTAGTTTGATAAGATGTTGTTCTCTACGCAGCAGACCAGATAGACTGCCATGTCCGGTACCTATCTGACTTGTATCTGCCTCTCTTGTGTACACGAGATAAAATGAGGTATATTAATATGAAGGGTTACATCCGGTGGTCTGCCGCTTTGGAAAGACATTTCAGAACATTTAATTTGTACATAATTTGGCATTTGACAGCTAAAACTAGCATGCAAAGAGGACCTGAACCAAAAAAATTGAAGTACAAACATGAATTCATCAGTCAGCTTCCTTTGGTTCATCATCAGAAGGTGGAAAAACTTCAACCTTGAAAGACTCTTGAGCATCTTTAAAAGTAGTATGGATCTTTTTGTATATGGTCTTCAAGAGACATTGGACTTTGTCCCATTGGAGGGTGATAGAACCATCTGGATTGGCACCGGAAGTTGAGGTTTGTGTCAAAATTGAACTGCTCTAAGCTTCAACAAGCTGCAAGCCAAAATCCTCTTGTGGGTAGAAGTCCTATTTGGTGATATGTTTCCAGTTTTAAACTTCAACCTGAAGCACTCTGCACTGCTTCATCCTTCAATGACTTCTCTTCAGCTATAGTATTTTGTGTGATAAGTAGAAGACAAAAAACTCTCTCAAGCTTGGAAAATTGAAGAATAGTGAATGATTTGTGTGCCACTCTCCTCCCATCGAATATATCCTCTTGCATTCAAATTAGTAATAATCTGGAATAGTCTAGTGCCACCATGTGGCCACCATGCAACACTCATCCCCATTACCATTGAATACCTTAGGATATCCCCCGAGCTTGGGACCTTGGGTATGGCTGGCCCTTGTCCCACACACACATGGAGTAGTCTCTGTAGACCGATATCTGACATTCTATAATGCAGAAACTTGTTATTGTGATGCTAGAATCTATTGATCTTATTGGTTAGTCTTGGCAAACAAAATTCTTTTTGTCTCCTTTAATGTCGTCACCATCTGTTGCAGGAGGTTGTATTCCTGTGCCTATTCTTGTAATTGGAATCTCATTTCATTAATAGTGGAAGCCTGCACCATAGTTTCCTTCTCCAATTCTTGAATTTTGAGAAGATGTCGAGAGTTAGCATCCTATATGTTAGTGATCTGCTTCTTGTACTTTTCAGACTCATGTTTGGATTCTTAAAAGAACCCCTTGAAGTATTGGGTCTTTTGGGAATTTTGGTATAGGGTGTCACCCAGTTGCTAGTTGATAAATAGTTGATTTTGTAAGTCGTTCTACAGTTGATGATTGAAAAGTTGAAGCCATTTGTTGTGGGCGTGAAAATGTTCGGTGGTGCATTGCTAGTGATCCATGTCGTGGGTGATGAGACCTTGCATGTGTAATAGGTAGCTTCTGAGTCGGCCGAATTCATGTAGATCACATTGTTCGTTGATACCAAATTGCAAGTATTGTTAGTTTGTTGTTGGAAGGGGTGGAATCTCAAGTAATTCAATCTCATTGTTGAGGGCCAAGGGCACAGAGTTCTAAGGAGAAATGGGAGGGGAGGGCAATGAACATCCGATGTTGAGGGTGTATCAGGTGGAGAGTAGGAGGGTGAAGTATGAAGGGAGGGACTGTGAGGGGTGGCATGTTGAGGAGAGGATGGTTTAGTAGTGTCTATGGGCTTTGGAGAATGGGTGGGGAAAGGAGGAATAGCAAGTGAAGCAATCGGAGAGGCTTCCTTAATGGGAGAGGGTGGTGGAGAAAGAGGGGAGGCTTCCAGCATTGGTTCATCCGTGGGGGGAATAGGCGATGGGGAAGGAGATGGGATCGAGAAAGAGGAGGAGACAGCCTAGTGCACTAGAGAAGGAGGTCGAGAAGAGGAAGGATCAACCATCATAGTTTGTTTAATCTGCTAGGTGCTTGAAGAGGAGAAACTCACAACAATAGGGGTGCAGTAAGGTCGGCACAATGTTGGATTGATAGTTTCATCTTTCTCTTTGGTGGGTGATGTAGGTTCTGCAAAGCATCGGGGGATCAGCAACATGCAGGTGGTGATCGAAAAGTCACCTAGGTAGAGGACGGATAGGAGATACAGAAGGCATGTTTTGGGTGGTGGCCATTATGTTAATGCCTAATGATATTCTGGCATTCCTTACGAATTCGGTTGAATAGGATAATCAACCAATTGATCAGTCCCTGGATGGCATGGGCTATGACATAATAAAACTGTCGAGAGATATTGTAAGGCCTATGCTGAAGGTTTAAGGCGATAACAAGAAAATGTAGGATGGAGCACTCGGGCTTGGGTCAGCAATTGATTGCCTATTCATTGGAATTCTTCCATGGGAATAACTATTCCATGGAAGCACGAGAGATGTAGGGTACGAATACTGAATCGTCAATGTGAAAGAAAAATCTTTGACACACTTTGGTCGAGATCGTGCAGAGTTCTTGTCCGCTAAGTAAGACAATCCATGAAGTGGAAGATGTGGGCTCTACAGCAATGGCGCGGATCATGCTCTAGGACCAGGTTGTCTCCCAATGGCTTCCCACTACAGGAGGTAGAATTGACCTAAGTATCGAGGCTTTAGGAGGGCATTCATCTCATCAAAGACTACTACTGAGAGGTGCTTGAAGGAAGCTAAGATTTCCATTGCTATGAGTGCACACTAAGCATAAACAATAGACACAGATAGTGGAAACACATAGAAAGCAATAACCGGTGATCGTGAGATAGCAAGATTTTAAACAAGCAGGGTGGCACATCTTCATGATGGAGGAACATGATGCACATAATGGCAAATGCGAGTTGAGGAAGATTATGCCATAACAATCATGTAGACCATGTAGACATGGGTGGTGACAAATGATTGAGCACATAGGAGGCAACTAGAAAGTGCAAATTTGATCGAATTTTTAACTAGTACTCCAACAAGTGTTGACAATCAGAAAATTGCTCGACCAACCTATGCCAAAATCCGATAAGGACCGAACCACCGGACTTTGAATTTTCTTACAGCATGATCAGACTTGGAATTGTAAAATAGTATGATTTGGCCCACTTTAAAGATTGGAGTCTGTAAAAAGAGATCGTGCATCTGAGCTTGTCGCATCTATACTTCTTGCATAAGTAGAAAACTTACAAACCTCTTTGCTCATCGAGTGTCTGCAAATCATCAATTCGAGCAAATAAGGACTGTTGGTAACAACTTATGTTCAATGGCAACATGCAAGGTAACAACATGGGGCAATCGCTTCAATAACATAGGCTAATTTAACAGGATTATAACCCATAGTAACTTTGTATGTAGATTGGTACGCCTAGAGAATGGTAGGCAGGAGTTGGTCCCAGCGATCAGGACAATCCACAATTAACTTTGAGTAATGTCAAAAAGGTTTTTTTTGTCTTTTCAACAAGACATTAGCACGAGGGTAGTACGTAGTACCAAATTTATGTGTAATATTAAAGGAATGGATCAAGGTTGCAATTAATTCATTTGCAAAATGAGTGCCTCTATCTGACACAATTTTGAGAGGAAGACCAAACTGTGGAAAAAGATCACGAGTTGAACACCTAGAAACTTGGTGGTCCACTGGAAGTCTTGAGGGGTGACGATTGTTAACCGAGTAAGGGGAATGATTAACTGGGCTAAACACTGTAGATGGCGGCCATGCCAACCGATTTTCCTAAGGAATCTTAAAAATTCTTTACGTGACTTTGGGGGTGGGGTCTGCAAAATAACCTACACCTTATCTAGGTCAACTTGAATCCCTTGCCAAGGAAATGATATGCCCCAATAACTTGTCATAGGAGACAAAAGAAATAGATTTATTTGGGTTAAGGAACAGTCGATAATCTCTACACTTAAGAAAACATAGATGAAGATGTTATAGATGTGCATTTGTAGCACTAAAAAGAGAGAAATCAACAAGATAAACGTGCATGAGCTAGTAAGATAAAGAGAAAAAGTCTTCTCAAACATGCTAGGGGCATTCCGGAGCTCAAACCACATGATTGTGCATGCATAAACTCCCCAATTTGTAATAAAGGTTGTCTTAGGTATTTCTTGAATGGCAACTTCTATCTAGCATGCTATCTAGGAATGGCAAAGGGAAGGGGTCAAGCATAGTGGCAGCATTCAGTTTCCAGTAATCAACACAGATCCAGAGTTGTTTGTTCTTCTTAGGGACAATGACAATTGGAAAGATCCACTCTACATGTTTGATTGGAATTATAAACCCAACCGAGAGTAAATGATCTAAATCATCTTTGACTTGTTTAGCATAGTAGGGGTTCATTCGATAACTCTATCGCTTAGCTGGATAAGCATTCCATTTCAAGACCACTCTGTTTTGGTATATCCTAGGATCTAGACCCTTCATATCTTTATATTCCCATGCTAATATGGCAATAAACTCGGTTAACAATGCTAGCAAATCCCCTTCAAAGGATTCCTCCAACCCTTCTCTAATCTTGATAGGTCATGGGTTTAAATAATCACCTAAGTTGCACATAATTAATTGATATTCCAGGACATGAGTTTGTTGACCAAAGGTATCATCCATCTCTTGATGCAGATGTGTCCATAAGTCTGTTAGGTCTAGTAGGTCGTCCGATGTAATTTCAATCTCTACCATAGAAGGGTGAACAATGCAAGATGTTGGGGACCAGTGGTCCAGTACATGTTGCACGTCCACCATTCCTAAGGAGAGGAGATCCTGTTTAGTGGACAGAAAGGCCATTTCTTCATCATCCGATAGATCGTCCAACATATGGCCTTGTTCAGCAACATAAGGCCTAGCATGGATTCCACATGGCTTAATGTATCAAGGGTAACATTGTATTTCTAGTGATTAGCATGTGAGAAACTTTTAACAATAGTGCATATATATATATATATATATATATATATATATATATATATATATATATATATATATATATATATATATATATATATATATATATATATATATATATATATATATATATATATATATATATATATATATATATATATATATATATATATATTAGTAAATAAATAAAATCAATAATAATAAATAAATGAATAAAATAAATAAGAGTGCTTGATAAATAATAATAAATAAAGTAAATAAAATAAATGATAGTGCTGAATAAATAAATAAATAAATAAGGTGAAGAGAGTGTTAAAAGTTGTGTTAAATATTTAATTAAAAGAAATGGGGTATCAATAAGTGAAAATAGGCTAGTTGATAAAGCTTATCTCTTGGAAGTATGAGGTTGTGGGTTCAAATCTCCTACATGATAAATAGGGAACTAAGTAGGCTAACTAGAGAAATAAGTAAGCTAACTAGGGAAATAACTAAGCACTTATTGCGACTCATAAGTTAGAATTGGTTCGTGCATGTGTAGCTCAGTGATGAGTAGCACCTCCTTTAATGTCAATCCAGGAAGACATGAGGATGGTACGAAGACCTCGAACAAGTGATGGCACAAGTGCGTGAGTGAGAAGCACACTAACATGCACACACATACACACGCACGCGCACACAAGGCAAGAACAAAAAGAGAGACAATGGAGTTCTTTAGATTACTCAAAAGTGCTCTTACAAGTTCAATTTTACAACAAGCTAACCTCAAAAATGAGCTCTCTAGCTCTACTTATAGTTTTTTGCTAGCTTTTGGCCCTGTCCAGACCTAGTGTCCGGCCTAGTTAAAAATTAGGTTCTAGGGCCTATTTGAGGGCTCAAACGGAGTCTAAAAATCATGAAAATTGGTACGATGATACTTCTAATACTCCTCAAGCTCGAGGACTCCTCGGCTTGCACAAAATGGAGTTACAAAAAGGTGAAATGGTATTTACAATGATTTTTAGTGATGAGAATCATTGTTATCAAGATGTTGTTTTGGAAAAATTTGAATGGCTTACGTGCCAGATCTTCGTTGACTACTTTGTCTGCTTGTGCCTTCTCTCTGCTCTGGCTCCCTTCTTTGGCTTCCTTGTCTTGTGAGTCCTTGGGTGCTTTGACTGCTGCCAACACCCCCCCCTCTCTCGCGTCTGTCGTCTCTGACAGACCCTTGTCTAGTTGAGCGTTGGACATAGTATTGAACAACATCTAAAGCAAGGTGGTGTTCTTCTATTCGCAGCCCCCGTGCTAGGTCTGTTAACAATGCATCCCAATCCACTGGACCTGGAACGTTTGGATGTGGCATCCGCAATTGATCTGAGTGGATGGTCCTCTCCACAGCGAATAGTTGGAGGAGATGTGAGGGCCTGGGTACGAATATTTCTGAGTGATATTCCCATAACCCTGTGACGAACATCTCCTCGAATGCTTGAAGCAAGTTGGGAGGTATTTTATTCTTGCGTGCCAAGCATATATTACCTTTATTGAGGGGGTGGTGCTCATGTCATATACTAGGTCTAGGTTGCCTGCAGTGAAGCCAACTCCTGAGAAATGGGGGTCTTTGATGTTTTTTGAATGTTCTCAATGTGATTAGCATTAATTCAAAGATCTTCATGCACATCTGTGCCATCACATCAGGGGTGTTCCGTAATCGAAGGCTCCAGTGACGGATTGTAGAAATCACATAAGCAATGGTGGGAGGTCCTTGTGGAGGTGCTAGATAGACATAATTTAACCACTTTGCACAGCCTTTGACGTTCTTGACAACAATGGCAAACTCGGGCCAGGTGCGTCTTTGGAGGACTAGAACATAACAGGGGTTGTATTTGATAAATGGCGGCATGTTATTCCAGGTACGAACCATTTCGGGATAGGTCTCAAGAAGACGGATCCTCCAGGTGGGTTGAAAAGTTGACCCTTGTTTAGCACGTTCAAGCAGATCTTCAGGACCAAATTGTGTGGCGAAAGTCGGGGCTTTGCCACATCGTCATTGAATCTCCGCATTGTAGTCAGCTAGGAGAACACAATATGGCACGTATTGATCATCATTAGTGCCTATCCAGCGGTGGTGTGACATGTTCCAGAAGTATTCTGAGTTTATGATAGTGTCCTCCAATTTAGCCAATGATTGGATTTGGACTGCCACTCGATCTTCGTGGGTTTTAGCTATCTTTTCGAGTTTCTGGAGCCATTCGGATGCTTCGACTTCCAGGGTGTCCATTCCTTCCGAGGTTTGCTAACCTGCTGGCATCGACATAGGAACATATGGTTCCTCATACGACTCATCCACCTCAATGGGCACCAATTCATCTGGCTCTGGTTCTATAATTGGAGAGGGTTGTCTTTCATGCTCAAGTAGCTTCTTTTGCAATTCTTCCACCTGCTCCTTTAATGCCTTTACCTCCTCTGAAGTCGATGCTGTCTCTATGACCTTGGGTTGTTCCTCCTGTTCCCTGAGCTGGCGGCGTAGTGCATCTCGTTCATTTTCCATATCATCATGTGCTTCTAATAGATTAGCATAGCTTTCCAGGATTGTCTTCAATGTATCTGAGGGGACTGCTTTAAACTGTTCTGGGTCGATCTCGTGGGGGGAGCCTTCCATTGCAGCTTCTAGGTTTTCTTCATTTTGCTTCTGCAGACGCTTGTTCTCTTCAAGGGCGGTAGCCATGTGTTTTCTGAATAGGGTCAAATTATGTCGGACTCTTAGATTATATGTTTGGTAGACTTCAAGTAAAGCTTCGAGTTGTTTGACGCCTGGCAACTGTGATGGTTGGGGTGTCTCCAGGAGGGTTTGATGGGCCTGCTCGAGTGTGGTGTAGCATTGATTGAGGTCAGCGTTTTCGTCTTCTATCATTGTAAGCCGCCTCTGTAGTTGTTGGTGATTCGTAGATAGTTGACGATGACAGTCTTCAAGAGCCTGATACTCACTGAGTCTGTAGTTGATACACACATTGATGTAATGTCGAAAACACATTATTTACATTAAAGAATGCAGGGAAAGGAGAGGATGCAGGGGGAATGGGGAAGGGAAAGGGAGTCGTGAATGATGTGGAGTCAAGTGGTGATGTGGGTGGAGGGGGTATGGGAGATTGGGGCTGCGTGGGGGGAGGGAGTGGTGTTGTGGCTGGTGATGTTTCCATGGTGTCAAACGTGTGTGTGACCGTGTAGATGGGGACAGTGGGTGGGGTGGATGTGATGTTCGTGAATAGTGTTGTGAAAGTGGGCATGGTAACTCCTCCAACTTGGATGTCGGGAGAGAGAGGAATTCCCATGACATATGTGGAACTCCAAGCCCATCGCGTCCGCGTGCAAGTTCATGGATTGAATAAACATTTCATCCACGCCTTCCTCTCCTAACATTTGGCTCATTAGCACCTTTCTTGTTTCGAGCGACAGTTTGTGATGTTCCTGGACTCATTTCATGGTTTCATACAATCTTTTTATTTGTGCTAAATAGGCTGGGGCACTTGCTAGTTTTAAAAGTTCGTCATATTCTTGATCATGTTCCTTGTTTGCTTCTTCTTCTTCTGTCTCTTCTTCATCCTCTTCTACTTCTACTACTTCTGGTTGGGTCGGGGCTGAAGTTGTTGTAGTGGGTTGTGGTCCTTGGGTCTGCTCTGCTTCCGCCTCGAGGTTAGATTCATTGATCAGCCTAGCAATTTCTTCATCAGTGAGATCATTCAGGGTGTAGCCCTGTGGAAACTCCAGGTCAGAAGGGATTGGAGGAAAACTAGATTAGGTCCTTCTGCACTCTGTTTGGGTAAGTGAATTGTAAACGGACGAGCACGTCGCGTTTGTGGAGGGATCACTTCTGGTGTGGTGGTGGCTCCCCTTGCTTGGGCACATGGTAATTGGACTGTACCTCTCATTTTCTTCAATGGAGGACCCGTTGTGGATAGTCGTCTCTGGAACTCCTGAGCTCTGGACCACACTAGTGCTCTTTGAATGGGCACGTCATAAGCTAAGCATCTATAAATTATTTTTGTTAGTGCACAGCACCCATGAAGCACGTTCTTCTATTTTTTATTCCATTGCTAATGGGCTAGGTGGATTTGATCTATGATCTAGTGTGGTAGATTGATTGTGAGATCCTCTATCTCCGCCAAGTACAAGCTGAACCAGATCTTTTTTGATGGCATAGTGAAGCGTTCTTGGGCGGGGAAAGCAAAGTGTTGCATGATCGTTCGTAGGTGGAAAGCGATGGTTGGTGTCATTGCTACCATGTCCTTCAATTTGTTGAGATCCTTGTGCTTCATCCTACCTGGAATCATTGTTTCTTTCTCAGTGGGAATATGCATACCTTGCATGTCCAATGCTTCCCTTACTAAGTTGAGGGTCAGTTTGAATCTTTTGAGCTCGTGGTTTGGGGTCAGTGAGGGTAGCACGAAAGTACTATCGCCTCCTTTGGCTCTGCTAGGGGTGATGGTACTGATAAGGTAGGAGCAGCGTAGGAAATCTGGCTTAGGTAAATGTCCCGGAAATAGCTATCCAAGCCCGCTTTGGTCCATACCGATTGCATTACTTCTGCATTCTGATACTGCTCAAATTCACGGGTGAAGAAATGGTAGTGTCCCCATTTACCATTAAACTCAATTTCTGCCTCCCAAAAGTAGGTGCCGTCTCCCAATGGTCCTGCGACATCACTGAACCAATGGGCGTGTTTCCCCACTTGAGAAGTGTGTCCCTGCGGAGGATCCTGAATGGTTAGCACATGCACAGCTCTAAGTTCTTGAGGCCTCTCGGTGAGTTGTGGCTCGAGGAGGAGGGTTTCAATGTCCACTATCTAGACGTTGGACCCGGCCTGAAAACTGGTACCTCCTGCTTCTGCCATGTTACTTCTTGTTTGCTGGTTCTGTGAGAATATAGAAGCATGTGTTAACATTGTAATGGACAAGGTAGAGCAGTTTTTGTCCTCATTACAACATTAACATGAGGTGAGAGATGGGTTAGTGGGTTAGTAGGTGGAGATGAATTCACAAATGGGGTCGGGTGGGTTATTACAAGCTTTGGGCTGCCAAATACAGTGGATGGCTTTTGGTTTTGGTTTTGTGGAGACTCTGGAGGGCTTTATGAGAGTTTTTGATTGGAAATGAGGCTTTTTAGGGACCCATTCACAAGTGAGTCTGCTCGTGCTCGTGGGCAAACATGTGTTTGTGTGTATCAAATAAGAGTGGGCATCGGCTGTTTGAGTGAGTGAACCATGTTGTACATGGTGTGATTTGTGTGTAGCTATTTGAGCCTGCAAGCAAGCCTTAGGCACCCAAATCTGTCTTGATTGTGGGTCAGCCTTCATCGACTTCTTGGGTTCCCAGATAGACTTCACTTTCACAAAAGAATTTTTGGAGGAATTCTTATTAGTGTCATGTCGTCGATCACTAATAGGAAGTTGAGCCAATTGTTGTGGCTTGACCGCAATAGGGCACTCGCATTTCCGCACCCACACTCTTCTTGGTGACTGAGATACCGTGCTTCGTACTTTTTTCTAGCTTCGAGCATATGTCCTTTGTTTCTTCTGCATTTGATCCTCCTTTGGTTGCCGTATTAATGTGGCCTTTGGAAAAGAAGGGAGTTCCATTGTATCCCTGACTTCTTTGTTGAGACAATCATCCCTCTGCATCACATTAATTTTGGACAAGAATAGCATCGTCATTTTCATGCGTACTCCTGGAAGGACCAGGAGTTTGTGCCTTCCCTAGTTCTTTGAGTGCTTCATTCTCTAATTCAAGTGTAATGTGGTTCTGATGTACCTAGACCTGAAGAATTCCACTTCTTAGGTTTAGGTTGACTGCATGATCATAGATCCAGTCTTGACCCAAGACAAGAGGCTCAGTGAGATCCTCATCTTGACACACTAGTACTTTAACTGTCATTAAAACATTTTGAATGTAGAGGGGAAATTCCACCTCGCCCATGCAAGGGGTTTCCACACCTCCCAATCCTATGAGATATGCTTCCACAGGATTGACATTTAAGTTCAATTCTCGACAGTACGAAAGTTTAACAGCACTAGTGGCTGCACCTGAGTCAATCAAGGCTCTTACGGTCCTTGCACTAGTTCCTTGTCCTATCTCTAAGGTTACAAAAGGACGTCGATCAATTATTCTATGAGAGCTAATACCTGAAACTTCACACATATCCATATTATATCCTTGAGTTTCATAAGCCTCTGTCCTAGGCTGATCTCTACCCTGTCTTCTCAACTTCATCCTTCGGATGCGTTTCCAATGCCTCTGCCTGTGCCTCTTCTCGAATTGGCTTTTCCTCTTCTTTACGTTTCTTGGTAGTGTTGAGTCGGTTTAACATTTCTTTGGTCAGGGGTTCTTGGTATAGCTTGACTCTGCATCCACTTATGTAACTAGGGAGAATATCGCCTTCTAAAGTGGCTAGTTGTACTGCTCCACTAGTTGAAATCCTATTTATGATCATAGGTCCATAACCACACTTCTCTAATTTTCTCGCATGTTGCTTCAACGTGTAGACTAAAACTAGGTCTCCTGCTTTCAAACCCTTATCCTTCACATGGGCATCAAAGTATGCCTTCTGTCGTTTCTTAGCTGCATATATCCCTGCGGCAGCCCTCAGTCTTGTTTCACCTAATCGTTCCAGGTCAAAGATTCTAGATGAAAGCTCATGGCCTGTCCAATCATGCTCTTGTGCTACTCTCAATGTAGGTATCAAGAAATCCAGTGGTAGCACTGCATTTTGGCCAAATACCATCTGAAAGGGAGTAGCGTGGAGTACCGTTTTATAGGCAACTCGGTATGCCCAAACAGCATGGTGCAGCTATTTGTCCCAATCAGAGCATTTATTATTCACTAGTTTCGTCAATACATTGCATAGAATCTTATTTGTACTTTCGGGTTGTCCATTCGCTTGTGGATGATAGGGGGCGGACGTCTTATGTACTACCAAGAATTATTGAAGAAGATTTTCAATAACTTCATTCAAGAAGTGAGTCCCTCCATCACTTACTAGCTCTATAGGCAGCTTGTATCTAGTGAACACATTCTCAAATAAGAACTTAGCTGTCGGTTAAATAGTCTATGGCCACAATGATATATTCCACATGTGAACCCTTAGCTGGGGGATTAATAGGACCAACAAAGTCTATTCCCCACTTAGAGAATGCACGTCCACCCCTCATAGGTTTCAATGGCATCTCATCCTTACGTATAGGATACTGAGTTTGCTGACAGACATCACACCTCTTCACATAGATATGTGCATCCATGTGAAGGTTCGGCCACCAAAGACCTACAAATAGTATAGCCTTGATCACCCGATCTGGTCCAAAGTGTCCTCTTGCTACACCTTAGTGAGCAGTTTCCAATATCTTGAGGTATTCGCTCTCATGGACACATAACCTGAGGTAACCATCTTTGCCACGCTTGTATAGATTGTCACCAATGAGTGAGTAATCTAGGGCTTCTTGTTCTAAACTTCTTTTCCTGGCTAAAGTCATGTCTTGTGGGAATGTTTTCGTCCTCAAGAAGGCTACTAGTGGTTCACTCCAATCTTGCACTATGGACACTTGATAAAGAGTGGCATGTTCCACAGGTGGTTTAGTGCAGCAGATCGGGCATTCCTTGCACCACTTATGGACATCAGCCTCCATAGTCAGCCAATGCACTCCAAGTCTCCTTAGTGTCTGTAGGGTGCATTGCCTCGAGTAGTGTTGCTCTAATGCACCTACATGTGCTAATTGCAACCATTTAGCATACTCATCCTCTTCCACACAGTAGGTTAATATTCTTTGATCTGTATGCTTGTACATACTCCCTGCCATGATATGGCACTTTTGGGCTTTTACTATCTCCCTATCTTGTGTGTTTATCACTGGGTGGTTAGGCCCATATGTCAATACTGGAACTAATGGCTTAGCCCACTCAGGTACCACTTCCAAATTAAACAAGTACGCATCAAGAAGATCATCTGATACTCCTTGCAGTGCTTCTCCGGATGTGAGTCTTGAGAGGTGGTCTGCTCTCAAATGAGTCTTCCCTCTCATCGCCACTACCTCAAAGTCATATTCCATCAGTAAGAGGAACCATCTTACTAATCTTCCTGTATTGCATGGCTTGTTTACCAAGTATAGCAGTGCTTGATGATTAGTAAAAAATTTAAACTTATTTGCAAGTAAATAGTGTCTAAACTTTTTAACTACATATACCATGCCTAATCCTTCTCATTCGGTGGTGGTATAATTTCGTTCAGCTGCATTCAATTGTCTACTAGCATAGGCAATGGGAAGATCCATATTACCTTCGCTAGTAGGTTGTGCGAGTACACATCCAATGGCATAATTGGATGCATCCACATGAACATGAAAGGGCTTATTCCAATCTGGTGTGGTCAAGATTGGTGTTGAACATAATTGTCGTTTGAGCTCATTGAAGGAGTTCTCACACTCTTCAGTCCACTCGAATTTGGTTAAAAGTCCATACAGAGGCCTTGCTATGATGGCATACATGTGTATAAAGCGTCGGTAATAACCACAATGCCCCATGAAAGCTTGTACTTCCTTGACATTCTTTGGCCTCGGTAGTTCTACAATAGCTCTAACTTTCTCCTCGTCCATAGATATGCCATTCTTTGACACTATGTGTCCTAGAATCTTGCCCTGCCTGACCATGAAAACACATTTTTCTATGTTCAGGGAGACTTGATATTCTCTACATTTGTCAAAGATTTGCCTAAGTTCAGGTATATGTGTTTGTCTAATGTTGGAATGGGCACAAAGTTCATCAACATAGACGTCTAAGTTCTTCCTCAAGAACTCTTCAAATGCATGACACATCAGCCTCTAAAAGGTAGCAGGTGCATTGGTGAGACCAAACGGCATCACCCTAAAGGCGAATATGCCCCACTCTGTGGCAAAAGCTGTCTTATGCTGATCTTCTGGAGCTATGGCCACTTGATTGTAACCAGAAAATCCATCAAGGAAGTTGTACACTTCCTTGCCTGCAACTCTCTCTAATAGATGCTCAGTGATAGGAAGTGGATAGTTATCTCGAATGGTGGCTGCATTAACCTTCTTCAAGTTAATGCACACACGTAACTTTCCATTCTTCTTGGGCACAACTACAATGGGGGATACCCACTCAGTGTGCTCAATTTCATAGATGAATCGAGCTTCTACCAATCTATCTATCTCCTCTTTGATCTTAGCAGCATAATTATCATTATATGTGTATGGCTTTTGCTTGGATGGTTTGGCATTTGAGGTCATGGGAATTGTGTGTGAGCATATGTCAGGGTCCACACCTTTCAAGTCTGTGTAACTCCAAGCGAATACATCTCTGTACTCTTTTAGCAAAGCTATTAGCTCATGCTCTTCTTCCTCTGTCAGGTCATGGCCTATGTACGTGCATCTTTCTTCTCCTTCTTCTATGGCTACAACAATTTTCTTGGTGGTTTCCTTGTTATCATAGGCCTCCCCTGCTTGTGCATCACGTTTAGGCATTCTTACCATGACTCTCCTATTGTCTATCTTGTACTTCTTGAAATTCTCGGGGACCTCAAACAAGGATTCTTCCTCCTCTGGTGTGACTTCTTTCTTTTTCCTCTTCTTGCCTTCACTCTTGGTGGTCACTCAGGTGGTTAACCTCACATCATTAGTAAGCTCTTCGTGTCTCTGGGGTTGAAATTCTACTTCATAGAAGTATTCTTCATCTAATGCAAAAGGTGGGTCCATAATGATTGACTCTAGATCGGAGTCACTCGCATCCTCAAATGCATCAGGGCTAGGGACGCATTCTTCTAAAACCGAATCTCCCATGATTGGCTCTATTGAGAGAACTGAAATGTCATAGCCATCCTCGTCACAGTGGGGTGTCCATTGTTCTTCATTGATGGCTACGTCCATTGTTGCTAGAATTTCCGCCCACCCGTGGGGTTCAAATTCTTCGTCAGGAAATACTACAGGTGCATAGGCTGGGTCTTGAATTGATCTATGTGTTTCCTTCGCACCTACCTCTCTGGCTTTTTCTCTCTTCTCCTCTTCTACTGCCACTTTGCACATCCATAAGTGGGTGTCTTCATGCATCCATGAGGATCCTGATCCTATGGAATGCACCGATTCCGTATCAACTTTTGCTCTATGGATGGGATTCCATTGGAGAGGAGAGACATCTCTATGAGAGTAATCTTTGAGATTCACTTTGGTCGTAACACCTAAGTGTTGCAAATACAAAGAATTGGTTCCCCAATCCTGTACCACTTGCAACTGTCGCATAAATGGTCTTCCCAAAATCATCTCATAGGCATGGTTCTTGCTAAAGTCACATATAGCAAAAATATGTTCAAACTCTACACCACATGTAGTGAGAGTTATTCCTTCTAACAAGCCTAAGGGTCTTTCTATGTGACCATTAGCCATCTGCAATTTCATTCTCGTTGGCCTAAGTGCTGGCTTTCCCCAATGCTTCCATAGGGAAGTGGTAGCAATGGCAACTCCTGCGCCTGAGTCCAAAATTGTTTTGGTTGTGTATCCTTGATGGGTAATGGGAAGATAGGTGTTTCCTTCTTCTTCTTCACTCATGTCTCCTATCTTATCCAAGGGTATTTCTGGCACTGTTCTATGGGATCCTACCTAGGAACGAGGTTTCACTACTTCTGGCACTTGATTGGCTACATGTTTCCACAGTTCCGGCCTAACCTTGAGTAACTCTTCTAAAGTGAGATTGCACTGCACTTTAGTATTCTTTACTACCTCCGTGTTCCTAGGTATGACTGAGTCTTCGTTTGGTACCATGACCGTGGGTGCTCTCATACAGGTAGACTTAGCTTCCCATGGGCCTTTGAAGTGGGGTAATTCATGTAAAGAATTAGACTTAAAGTCTAATCTCTCTTGAGATTATGCACTCTCCTGCTCTCCATAAATCGAGGGAATATCTTGTGGGAATTGATCATGCGCGTCATCCACAAGTTCAATGGGAGGAGGGACTTCACTCTCTTTTGCCCATTTCTCTTCTTGAATCTCTCGTAGGAATTTTGGTGTGTACCTATTCATAGAAGAAGAGGTGTCTGGTTTAGTGGAATTGGGCACATAAGCTTCATGTGGGGGAATGCTTATTCTTTTACTTGCCTCATCTCTTCCTTGGTTTTTTTCTTCCTTGGAAGATCTTGCAATTATGCTCTCTAACTTCTCTAATAGTCCATCCAAGTGTAATTGTGCCTTAGCTGAGCAAGAGTAGTTGAAGAGGCGATTGGCTTCAAACATGGTCTGAGCCAATGTGACCATTTTCGTGCAAAGCTTGCTTCTTTCTATCTCTAAGTTAGCTCTAGTGTAGCACTTGTCATGATCCGTCACATTTGGCCCTTCTTGGATTCTGGCCTGATATGCCTTAAGCATCATGTCTATGTCTTCAGGAGTGGGGTCAGCTAATACTGATCCTACTCTAGGGGGTGGTGGGATGGTCTGAGGTGGGTTGAAAGATGGTGGATTAGATGGTGATAGGGATGAAGGTGGTGGTGGTATGTGAGAGTTTGTTTGAGAGGTGAGTTCAACAATTTTGGCTTTTGTTTCTCTTATGCTTTCTTCTAAGTCGCTCATCTTTTTAGACCATTGTCTTTTCATTCTCTCTCGGCTATCCTTCCAGGCTCTCGACCGTTTCTTGGCTATGCTCTTAGTTTCACTAACCTCTGCACTCTTTTCTTGGCCTAAACCTTGGTTCTGTTGCACAGCCTGAGCTCTAGTGACCACCTGTACTAGTGCAGTGGAAGTTACACTTCCTGTAGCATCTACTACTAACCCAATAACATTAATTGGAGTGATTTTTGGCATATTATTGGGATTCTTTGGGCAATCTCGTAAGAGATGCTCCTTTCTGCAATCTTGACAAAAGCCCTGGATTGTGACCGACTGGGGTTGTTAGGTGCAGGCATTGGGCAATCACGAATGAGGTGATCTCCCTGACATCTATAGCATGGTCCTCTAGGGAATGGGGGTCTTACTTGCCTAGGTTGAGGTCTAGTGTGGGGATTTGTGTACATGATGTTTGCATACTCTGGATCCCAACTAGGTTCACTCGGTTCTTCACTATAGTAGGATTCACCATGTTCAAGAGACTGCATGTAGTAAGCCAGGGGGCTATCAATATGTGTAGAATCAAAGCTATGGTCACTAGGGTCACTTTCTGAAAGCAATGGTGTTGTTGGCACTATGGCTCTATTCAGGTTCTCTTCTGCAGCTACATACTTTACTGGGATCACATTGGCTGGACCAGGAGGTTGTTGTGCTAACACTGGTTGAGGTCTCTGCTAGGTCTGATATTGTGGTTGGTAGGTTTGTTGAGGCCTAGCATACTGTTGTGGTGGGTACTGGTTCTGGTATCTGCCCTGTTGTGGATATGGTTGAGGGTAGGTTTGCCTAACTGCTTGCTTATTGTATGGGCAATCTTGTGTTGTGTGATTAGTGTATCTCCGTTCTATGGTGCAGTATTGGCTATTGGGATTCACTTAGGGTTGAGCCATGATGGGACATACGTTCACCATATGGTCACCTCCACAAGTGTAGCACCGCTTAACTGGGGCAAATCTTGGGATTTGTTTGCTAGAGACACCTAGTTTTTGAGCTACTTTCTCAGCGAGTTCCTCAATAGATGTGGATTGCGAGGAAGAGGGGCTAGTAGAACTATCTAAATCTTTGTAGATTTTGGAAATTTATAATTCCTCCCCTAGGTTATCCTCGATGTCGATGCACATGCATACACACTCTTCTATGGTCCTCGGGTCTTTTAAGTACACGTATGATCTCAACTTTGTACTTAGCAATCCATCTAGGAATAAAGCCACTTGTTTGGCTGTTGTGGGTAACTCAGGAATAGGACAGCTCTCTAAGTATTGCCTAAACCTTCTTCCTGCAAGTCTAACTGCCTCTTGAGGGGTTTGCTTGAAGCTATGAATCAGTGAGGAAGTGTTATGCCTTATGCCACTCTTAGAGAATTCAGTAGTGAAAGCCTCTAGAAGTTGGTCTATGTTCCTGAAGTGTCTCTCATTTAATGGTTGAAACCACGTAAGAGCGTTGTTCCTAAGGGTTAGACCAAAGGCATTGTACTGCGTGAATAGATCCTCGACTTGTTCAGCTCTCAAGACTTGCCTAAACTCGGCCACATGATCATACGGGTCTCCAGTGCCATCGAAGTAATTTTTCATGGATTTTACTAGTTGGGTTGGTCTCAATGTTCTAGTGTGCTCCCTAGGTCTTGGCAAAGGAAATTCATCAAGAGTTCTTTGGTTTCTTGGGTTTCTAGGTCTCTCAGGTTCCGTTTCTGTTCTCATCCTTTCTCTTCCCAAAGGGTTGGCAAAGCTTACTTCTGGCCTGTCTCGACTTCTATCCCTTTGAGCTCCATGAGCTTGGGATGTTCCAGCTCCTGGGTGACCATAGGACACATTAGATCTTGGTTGGGGGAAAATAAATTCACCCTTCCAAGTGTAAGCATGCCTACCATGTTCTGTAACCACAAAGATCCTCTCTGAAGTGTGATCTAAGTAGGTCACTTTGCCTGGGCTATCAGGGTCCTTGAACTCATAGATCGTGATCGTTCCCATCTCATTCAATTGATCGGGCTTATACCTCCAAAAGGCTTCATCAGTCTCTCAATTTAAGAGCAGATCTATGCTCTTATTGTCCTGGGGAATCCATTCTGGCGTGATAATTCTAGTGAGAACTGATTTTCCTCGAGGGGTTTTAGGCTCTACACCCATGTTTCCTTGCTCTAGGTCACCTATGTCCGTTTCTAGGATCACATTACCAAACTCGTCTGTCCTATCTGGGTGGCTAGTGACTACGTATATGGTTCCTTCTTTGTCCAGGTATGCTCCATTTTCAAACTTGACTGCTGGACGTTCTAGTCCAATGGGTTGATCTGGGTTTTTGATATGGACCACCAATCTTCCTAGGCCATCCTCATAGATGCTAGCACCTAATTGGTTGGTCCTAAGTATTCCAGTTGCGTCTTGTAGGGGCCTTCTACCCTATGTAAATATGACACACCTGAACTTCCTATAGGTCTCTCCATACCGTGGGACATCTCAGACTCACTAGTTTCAGAGCTAGGGTAGTGCGAATAATGGCTCAACTGCTGGGCCCAAGACCTAGCAGTATGATTGACACTAGCCTCTGAAGACCTAAGACTCTGTCTATCTCTTCCTAGGTGTCGTCCTGATCTAAGGTTCATAAGCCCAATTGAATAATCCCAAATTTCCCAAGTACAATTTTCGTTGCTGAGTTCTTTTGTATTAGTCACTTGTTCTTTTTAATTTTTTTCTTAGGATGTCACTTCTTGTCCAATCAATCTTCGTCGCAAGGAACACTTAAGTTTTATCGTACTTTGAGTTTGGTCGCTCGATTTAAATTCTTTCCCTTAGGTTGTTTCGCAATTGTAATCTCTTGGTACTTGCACTTGAGTGATTAGAGTTCTTGGACTTGGTCGTGCTTAACGTATCCCTAATTGATCAAAACCTCTATCCGTACTTAGCCTAAGCTAGGGATTGACAGAGGGTGTTGAGAATTTCGAACCTTAGTTTCTCTCCTCGGTTGCCCTTGTGTGCCCAGGAAGCGTATTCCCAAGCTTGCACTTACTCTTGCCTTAAGTACCCTTCGATGCTCTCAAAGGACCTGAAAAAGTCCCACAGTTCACAAATTTCTAATGTTGCCCAAATAATACCCCAAAATAGACCGACTATCTTTGCCCTAAAAAATGGCCGAATTCGCCCGTCAATCGCGATCGAGTAGTCTGTCAATCGCGATTGATATGTCAGTTGCGATCGACGTGTTGGTCGCGATTGACAGATCCGTCGTGGCTATCAGTCGTGATTGATGGGTCAATCGCGATTGACACGTGGCCCAAAAATTCAGTCGATCGTGGTCAAAGGGTCGTTGACTCTGTTGATCACGATTGATGGGTCGATCGCGATTGACAGGTCCGTCGCAAGGGTTCTATTGGTCGTGGTCAAACAGTCGTTGACTGGGTCGGTCGCGATTGATAGGTCCGTCGGGGCTGTCAATCGTGATTGATGGGTCGATCGCGATTGATGGCTCGATTGCGATTGACACGTGGCACGCGCAAGTTCTATCGGTCATGGTCAATTAGTCGTTGAATCAGTCGGTCATGATCAAGGTTTCGATCGCGATTGACGAGTCTGTCGGTTGGTGTCCGTCGTCGTTTGTCGATCGTGATTGACAGGTAAATCGCGATTGACAGAAAACAGAGACATATTAAAATTTCAAACACATATTTAGGATGCCCTAGGCCTACACATCATGGTGATGCACTTTGTTTTGCAAATAAGTCAACTTTTTTATCGGTCGTGATTGACATAGGTCAACGCCTCGGGACCTGCACAGTCATATTTTTTACCTGCTGAAGCTGGTACAGCTGCTGGGGATGCTGATTCTTGCAGAAAATCTCAAAAACACAGAAAAGCACAAGCACACAAATGCTCTCTCGCTTTCTCTCACAAGTGAAATGAGGGGAATGGCATGGGTTTGGTGATATGACCAAAAACTGAAATTTTTGCGATGATGGAGATGGAGGTGGAAGATGGTGATGATGATGATGGTGATGAAGAAAACAAAAGAAAATAGATAAAAGTGAAGAAAATACCTATGACTCCAACGCCTCAACTCTACGTCTTACCATCACACGCTCGTCCTCAAAGCTTGGTCCCCGACAACGGTGCCAAAATTTGGTGTAGCTCAGTGATGAGTAGCACCTCCTTTAATGTCAATCCGAGAAGACATGAGGATGGTATGAAGACCTCGAACAAGTGATGGCACAAGTGCGTGAGTGAGAAGCACACTAACATGCACACACATACACACACACGCGCACACAAGGCAAGAACAAAGAGAGAGACAATGGAGTTCTTTAGATTACTCAAAAGTGCTCTTACAAGTTCAATTTTACAACAAGATAACCTCAAAAATGAGCTCTCTAGCTCTATTTATAGTTTTTGACTAGCTTTTGGCCCTGTCTAGACCTAGTGTCCAGCTATTAGGTTCTAGGGCCTATTTGAGGGCTCAAACGGAGTCTAAAAATCATGAAAATTGGTATGATGATACTTCTAATACTCCTCAAGCTCGAGGATTCCTCGGCTTGCACAAAATGGAGCTACTTGCCAGATCTTCATTGACTACTTTGTCTGCTTGTGCCTTCTCTCCGCTCTGACTCCCTTCTTTGGCTTCCTTGTCTTGTGAGTCCTTGGGTGCTTTGACTGCTGCCAACAACGTGGCCAATGACTGCCAATGGAACCAAAGGGAACCAAAGTGAACCAAGAGAACCATGAGTGCCAGAGAAGTCAAAGATGCAAAAGATGCCAAAGTTATGACATAGTTCTATGCCTTAGACAATGCCTTGGAGTAAGCTGGAGGAGTAACCGAATGATTACCAAATTGATAACCGAGTTTGATAATCGAACTCAAATAGTGAACAACGCACAGTCAGCACAAGGGGTACAGTGAACGTAGGGAGTAGAGGGGATACAGTAGGTAGAGTGAGTATAGTGAGCATAGGGAGTATAGTGGGTATTGTGAGCACAATGCACAGTGTGACAAGAGCACAATGCACAGTACCAAATTCGAAAAAATTCAAAAAAACAAACTAGCAAACCAGAAAGAAACGAACTTGATAAACAAAAACTTGGACCAAATGGTTGAGATGGATGTCGAATTGTGAATGGACATCACAAATCACAATCGGATGTCGAGAAACCACCTTTGCATATGCACCTTGGCTCTGATACCATTGTTGACTAGATCTCGTAGATGCATGTATGCAGAGGATAGTACAAAAAATGAAATCTCACAAAAGTACTCAGAGAATAGAAAGAGACAAGAGACTTGAAACCAAATTGGGTACAATCTCCTCCCACATATTCTGATGGATGAGTCTACCAGAGCATGTGTATTTATAGGTGTTTTTTCATTAGATCCTAAATAAATATACATGAGGGCAACACTTGAAAAAGTATGCATTTATGAAAATTTTCTTTATTTTATAAAATCGTGACTTTTCAAGTGATCTACTATGTTTACAAAAATGCTATTTTCTAAAGCGATCTATTATTTTTACAAGAAATAACGAAAATAATATCTTATAAATATTCTTCTAAATATCTTCAAAAATATCTGAGTAATTAAACACACGTTCACACCCTCATGGGTCTTCACCTACTAAATCAAAACACAAAATCACATTAAATCCCTCAAGAAATTAAAGTCCATATAACATTCCATTATCCATAAAGTATAACATAGCACCACCCTCATGTATCTTCTATTCAAGACATAATGAAAAAATACCTATAAATACACATGCTCTGATAGACTCATCCATCAGAGTATATGGGGGGAGATCAGAACCAATTTGCTATCAAGTCTCTTATCTCTTTCTATTCTCTGAGTACTTTTGTGAGATTTTTCTTTCTGTACTATCCTCTACATACGTGCATTTATGAGATCCGATCAATAGTAAAACATGGCGAGAATGACATATGTGAATTGATCATGTTGAATCTCAAAGGATTTTGTCTGAGCAAAATTCTCAATTTGTGCAATCGGGATAAGCAGTTTTATTCCACCAAGATTTAAAACCATAGGGATTAGAAGGAGAACCATTATCAATGAAAGAAGTAAAAAAGGTATGTCTAGATCATTTTGTTCGTGATGTTCTCTTTCAAGTTACAGGAAGGGCGAACAAAATAGCACCATTAAAGCTTTCTAACTTACAACATAAAGGATTAGCAGAAACTCTACTTTGATGGTTTGTTCAAGTTGAAAGATCATTACCAAACAATAATTATATAGCATTATATTTCATTCAAAAAGTTTCTGCACAAGATATTCTTCATGGATGTGTAGATTGTGATGATCACCCGAAGAATGTAGGTATAGGTTTGGGCCATCCTCAAAATTGTGTAGGATTCCATAATGAAGGATAGGAAGGCCCTCTTCCTTGAAAGCGGCTTTATATTTTTCTACCCAAAGAACATAACTTATCCATGATTTATCATTGTATGGAGAAGAATTATATAATGAAGGATTGGCAATTCCTCGATTGCAAAGAACAATTCATGATCAACAAAAGAGAATGGATGATTTAGAAAATCAAGTGAAACATTTATAAATATCTCTTGATGCGTATGAGAACAGATATGGAAGCCTATTAGAGGCATCATCATCTTTTGATCGGTTCACTATCAATGAATTATTAAATCAATAAGACAACGAATAAACAAACTGCTTTTTGTAATCAAAGACATCACTTTATGATACATAAATCATTTTTGCAATTGCATCTAACCAAAGTATTTAGAGTACATCATTTTCTTCATTTTGAATATCATCATCTATTATAGGGACTATGTCATCTATTTCTTCCATGTCTGAACCATCATTGTGTTCTACATCTAAGTCATGATCACTCCATGAATAATTTGTTGAACTTTCATGAGTTTGAACTTCTCCAAAGTTTTGTTGTGCTACTCTAGAAGCTATCTTGGTTGGAGCATGTAAGAAATGCATACTACAAAAAATGAATACCAAATCATTGGCATGTGATAAACTTAAGCGATTTCTTTATTTTGAATGAAGAAAATCATATGCACTCCAATTACATTCACAACTATCACTTGAAGGTGTTATCTAAAGCACTCTCATAGCTATATGTTGCAACTCCATTACTTCACCTCCATACTCTTTCCACCATATAGGAGGCGGATGCTTTTGAATCACTTCAATGCGCCATAGATCACCACAACATCCTTCTCAATTTGTATAAGCTACTCTCTGGTGGAATGCATCTCAATCATCAGTGCCTGGAAGTAGTCATTTTCATGTGGTTTTGAAATTTTCCATGACTTCTTTGTTTGATGTTTGACCATTGAGTCAAAATGCTAGATCCAAGATGAATGTTGTTCTATGTAAATGAGTATGCATTTGCATCCATCTTTTCTTTGCTAACGATACAATATTTTTTTTTTCTAATGAAAAATGATTAAATTCTTTTACTTTCTGAATAGCTTTTGACATAATCCAATAAATGTTGCCTATCACAAAATTATCAGTATCAACAATTCATAAAAGTTCCACAAATGTTTTAGTGATACCTATATTTTTTTCAAGATTACACCAAAATTCTTGTGACTGTATTAGACATACACTTCAAAGCCAAAACTTGATAAGAATGATACTTCTCTAGGCATGACTCCCATCTTCGATCTACAATCATTTCCACAAGTGCAAGCTTGACTTCCAATAATCCACTAAGCACAATATAGGCTATTGCAAATCATGTAGCACAAAAGATATGAAGTGTTTTATTGGGAGATTTCAAATGAAAGAGCAAATATGAAAATTGATGCTCTTGGATAAATTTGACCACATGATTTGCATCTAATAAACTCTGTTTAATGAAAGATAATCTACCTATATTTTTCAACAATAGATTGTGTATAACTGCACATGGAACCCAAGTAATGCCTTCATACTTGTTTTGTATTGCAATTCTAGTACTTCAAAAATTAGATGCATTATCAATCACTATTGCAGTCACATTCTTTAGACCATGCACATGAGATATAGCATGTTCATATATTTTTACAAGAAAAGGTGAACTTTTTTCTTTAAGAGAATTATCAATTGCTTCCAAAAACATAATTCCCTTTGTACATATAACCATGACATTAATCAATGGATTCTTCTCACAACTTATCCATCCATCTAGTGGTATTGTACATCCATACATGGGTACATAATCAAGAACTATCTATTTAAAAATAGCTTTAGTACTTTTCTTCACTTTATCTACATACTCTGTTTGCATTTCATTGTAATCTGGCATGGGGAATCCTTTTCGTGCAGTTGATATCAAAGCATGTTTGAAAATAGGATTATGAATAACACTGAGAGGAATCCCACATGCTAAGAATGGTTGAATCCATTTAAGATGAATCTCAAGGCTATCTTGCTTTTCAAAAGATATAGGTACTATCTTTTGTGATCTAGTACAAAAAAAGCATGGTGACACATTATTAGATCCACCATTTTTACTACATTCACAAGGTCTACTCTTTGTTGACATAACTAGAGAAAATGGAGTACATGTAACATTTTTTTTGCATAACTTGAAAAGTGTACACATATATCATTATCTGGATTAGACCATCATGCCACATTATTTACCTAGACTAGAAGATGCTCTTTTATCTCAGGTGCATTGCCTACATAACGGTATCCACATTTGCATTGTATTGTGGATATTGTTTTACCCTCTTCATGAATAATAACATATTATGACCATTCTTTTCCCTTTCCCATAGTGCTTCCTTTATGAAGGCTTTATATGTACAAAAAGACAACATAAATCAATATCAAATAAGATATATATTCCACTAACTATATATTTTAAAATATATACAAACTACTTGAAATCTCTCTTAAAGTTTTTAAATCTATTAATCTATGTATTTATCTATGTGTTTATATTTCTACCTCTTGATATGAGCATATAGATTTAAACTCATAATCATATACACATTGTTGGTAGTACATCCAGTAGTGGCCAGAGGCATCCAAGCAGAGGCAGCATGTAAAGATGGGAATCTAGTGAGTTGCAGGATGCCAGACACTTTTATTTTCAAAAGAGATATTTTTACAATATAAAAATTAAAATGCATAACAATTATTTTCATCACTCTTGTAACATATGTACCATTGAACCCACTTTTGCATCAAGATGTTCCTTTTTGTGCAAGCCGAGGAGTCCTCAAGCTTGAGGAACTTAGTTAGAACACTCATACCAATTTTGATAATTTTTTGACTTCATTTGGACCCTCAAAACACCCCAAGAACCTATTTTTTAACTATGTCGGACACTAGGTATGAAATCCATCAAAACTAGTCTAGAATCTATAAAAAGAGCAGAGAGCTCATTTTTGAGGCTGCCTTGTAACTAATTAGAGAGAATTTTTGTAAGAGAAGTGACTTTTGATGAGTAATACAATGTGTTTTTGACATTCCATTGTGTCTCCCTTGTCTTTACTATGTGTGCATGTATGTGTGTGCATTCACATGCTTCTCACCTTCAGCTTCACTCACTACATCTGTTCACAATCTTCATATCACTCATATCTCTTCCGTGGATTAACACTAAGGAGGTGATGCTTCTTGACGAGGTGCTTATCCTAGTCTAGAACAACGCTAAATTTGGCTTCATTGTTGGGGATTGAGTTCTAGGATGAATGCTTGATGGTAAGAGTATAGTGAGAATTGGCATTGGAAGGTAATTAATCTCAGTTCTTGTTGTTGTTTTACATTGTTTTTAGTGTATTTCACCTTCCCTAAACTCCCTTTCCAACCCCACATCATCTTCTTGCATCCAAAAAAAATCAAAAAATTCACCATATTCACCTATTCACTCCATTTTTCTTATTTGCACATGCGTGAAAGAGAGAGAGCTCTTCCACGAGTGTTTTTTTGTGTTTTTTATTTTTCATGTAGGGAAAGCACTCCAGTACAAGAGGAAAGCTCTGAAAAGGTAAAATCTGTAACTTTCTGCCATTTTTACCATGTGTCTTAGACCATCACGGTGGTATGAGAACATCCACTTTTTTGGAATATGTCATAGGCATGGCGTAGGGTGCCCTTGCACACAAAGGAATCCATAGACATAGTAGAAAAAATTGCATTTTGGTAAACCATCATGATTGGCTCACACCATTGCGACCACGTATCACCATCGCCATTTCCCACACCATCGGGATGTGACCAAACCATCGCGATGGGCTCACAACATCGTGACAGTTTGAGACCATCGCGACGATCTAAGGCAACCAAGAGGATCACGTATTTTCTGCACCATCATGATTGGCTCATGCCATCATGATGGCTCGAGACCACGTGTCCTTGAGCCATCACGATGATTGGCTCATGCTGTTGTGATGCTTCACTAGATTCAGACCATCACATTGCATGCACTCCAGACCATCGCGATGACATGCTTTGTGCAGACCATCGTGACTATCTCTGGACCATCATGATTGTACCATACCATATGACGGGTTAAGATCATCATGATGGTTCATCACCATCGTGATCCTAATAGACTATTGTGATGGTTCATCACCATTGTGGTCCTAGCAGACCATCATGACGATCCAAATGAAACACAAAAATTAGAGTTTGGTTTTCCTTGGAATTTTTGAGGCCAATTTTGAGTGAATTTTTAGTAATTGGTGCATCGTTGGGGCTCCTTAGCTTATGTGTGAAGAGATCCTATTTAACCATTGTAACCCTCGAGAGCTTGAACATTCATAACTCTCTCATATGAGGTCTATTTTTTGAGCTCTAAAGATCATTGGAAAGCTCGTTTCGAATCCTACATGGCCTCAGCTATCTTTCTTAAGAATAACGTGTTGATATTTATACAGGATAAATTGACACTTTTGTGGGATTAGGAAACCAAGGGGGCACCTGAGGATTTCACTAAGAGAAAAAAGGACCTTCAAAGTGCATGTCCATAAAAGTTAAAGATTGGTCTAAACATTGGATTTTTAGGACACTTTTGTGGATTAGGAAAACAAGGGGGCACTTGAGGATTTCACAAAGAGAAAAAGTGTATAAATCAAAGTGCTTGTCCATAAAAGTTAAAGATTGGTCTAAACATTTGAATTTTACAAATTGTTTAAGAGTCACCCAAGGGCTCCAAAGCAAGCTGAAAGGTCGAGCTAAACAAGGCTTGGGAAGTACATCTTCTTGGGCATTAGAGCAATCAATGAATCAGATTTGGGGTTGGAAGAACTCTCAACCCCCTCAATCAATTTCTCTCTAAACTTTTTGTGTCTGATTACAACTTTCAAGTGTGATGATTTTTACATGTTGTTGGTATGTGTCATCTTGGATCTGGGACTTTCTAGGTACCCATTTCCAGACAGTCTTAGGTGTGATTTCATGTGTGGAGGCACTAATTACGGATATGTGCCCTGAAGTGTATGACGTGAGTGATTGTGAGTGTCGATTTAGGGTTGTGAGCTTATGTGAAACTGGTTGAGCATGTAAGCAGGTCTTGGGCACCCAGATGTGTCTAGTATCGGGATCAGCCTTCATTGATTTCTTTGGGACCCAAATAGAAATGGTCCACTTTGAGAGATTCTTGGAATACTCACTCTTTGTAGTCGTTGTATGAGTAGATGGTGTCCTGCATTGTTGGGGTATTGTCACTCGAGTAGGGGGTTGTTCGCCCTTGCGTATCAAGATCTGCTTCACATTTTGAGCCCTCTTGCTTTGCACTCTCCATTGACTATGAGCATAGAACATCTACTTCCTCTGCTTCTCGTACTCCTTTTGTTGCTTTGTCTTGATCATCTTTGGAAAAGAAGGGAGTTCCACCAAATCCTTGACTCGTTTACTAAGAACCTCATCATTCTGCATCATAGAGTTTTGGACAAGAACATCATTGTTATCTTCATGTGTACTCTTGGAAGGACCAGGAGTTGGTGCCTTTCTTAGTTCCTTGAGTGCTTGATTTTCTAGCTCAATGGTGATGGGGGCTTGATTCACCCAGACCTGAAGAAGTTCACTTCTTAGGTTCAGGTTAAGTGCATGATCATAGATCCAATCTTGACCCAAGACAAGAGGTTCAGTGAGATCCTCGTCTTGACACACTACCACCCTCACTGTCACAAGAATATCTTGAATGTAGAGGGGAAGCTCCACCTTGCCCTTGCAAGGGGTTTTCACACCTTCCAATCCTATGAGATATGCTTCTTTAGGATTGATAATTAATTGTGATTCTTGATAGTAAAAAAAGTATAACTGCATTAGTGGCCGCACCTGAGCCAATCAAGGCTCTTACAGTCTCTACACTATTTCCTTGTCCTACCTCTAGGGCCACAAAGGGTCGTCAGTGAACTATTATGTAGGAACGTACACCTGATGCTTGGTGCATGGCCATGTGATATCTTGGAGCTTCATAATCATCAAACCTAGGCTGATCTCTACCCTATGTTCTCAATTTCATTCGTTGAATGCTTTCTAAGGATTCTACCTGTGTTTCTTCTCGAACTCATTTTTTCTCTTCCTTATGTTTCTTGGCAGTGTTGAGTTGATTAAGCATTTCCTCAGTGAGGGGTTCTTGATATAATTTGACTCCGCATCCACTGATGTAACTTGATAGGACATCACCTTCTAGGGTGGCTAATTGGATGGCTCCACTTGTTGATATTCTATTAATAATCATGAGTCCATAGCCACGCTTCTTTAGCTTTCTTGCATGTTGCTTCAAGGTGTACACTAGGACTAAATATCTTGCTTTCAAGCCCTTATCCTTTACGTGGGCATAAATATTCTTTTTTTCTCTTCTTAGCTGCATAAATCTGTGCTGCTACTCTCAATCTTGTTTCACCTAAGCATTCTAGATCAAAGCTTCTAGATGAAAGCTCAGTGGCCAGTCCATTGATGTTCTTGTGCTACTCTCAGTGTGGGTGTCATGAAATCTAATGGTAGCACTACATTTTGGCCAAACACCATCTGAAAGGGTGCGGCTTGGAGTACCGTTTTATAGGCGACTGGATATGCCCAAATAGCATGGTATAGCTATTTGTCCCAATCAAAGCGTTTATTATTCACCAATTTAGTGAGAACATTACAAAGAATCTTGTTTGTGCTTTCAGCATGGCCATTTGCTCATGGGTGATATGGAGCCAATTTCTTGTGAACCACCATGAATTATTGTAGCAAATACTCAATGACCTCATTATGGAAGTGGGTTCCACAATCACTCACCAATTCTATAGGCAAACCATATCTTGTAAACACATTCCCAAATAGGAACTTGGTTGTGGTTTGTGCATCATTCTTTCTTGTTGCCTTCACATCCACCCATTTAGTCAGATAATCAGTGGCCACATTGATGTATTCAGCATGTGAATCGTTAGCTCGGGGATTAATAGGACTAGCAAAGTCTATTCCCCACTTAGATAATGTACATCCACCCATCATAGGTTTCAAAGGCATCTCATCTTTTCGTATCAGGTACTAAGTGCATTGACAAATATCGCACCTCTTCACGTAGGTATGTGCATCCATGTGAAGTGTTGGCCACCAAAGACTTGCAAATATTATTGCTTTGGTCACCCTATCTGGTCCAAAGTGTCCTCGTGCTACACCTTGATGAGTTACCTCTAAGAGATATTTACTCTCATGAACACACAACCTAAGGTATCTGTCTTTTCCTCGCTTGTATAGAATACCACCTATGAGTGTGTAATCTAGAGCTTCCTGTTCTAAACTTTGTTGTCTGGCCAATGTCAAAATCATTTGGATCCAATGGTTGGAACCAAGTCAAAGTTGTTCCTGTGAGGGTTAGTCCAAAGGATTCATACTACACAAAGAAGTCATCCACTTGTTCTGCTCGTAGCACTTGCTTAAATTTTTCTATATGGTCATATGGTTCTCACATACCATCATAGTGATTTCTCATACATTTAGCAACTTGAATTGGTCTCAACCTTCTAACGGGTTCTGGGGGTCTGGGCATTACAGGAATTGCTGGTCTAATTGGATGCATTCCTGATTGCACGCGTGTTTGTGGCCTTGGTCTAACGGGTGGTCGATTCATGTTACCTGTCCCTAAATTGGTTTGGTTGTGTGAATGTGTTCCTGGCACATGTGTCCGGTTGAGGATACTTCACTGGGTTGTTTGTCCTGACATTGTATTCTTTGTTGCGGTGGGTCCGGAAAGGGTTGTGAGAGGTAACTGTCTGCTCTTGAGGAGGGAATACAGGCAACCCCATGTATTTTAATTGAGACCTATCGACTTCATCTACTGGTCAATACCTTCTTTGACTTTGGTCTAGGTATGTGACTCTAATCTCATCTTCATGATCCTTTAACTCATAGATAGTCACCGGACTCACCTCTTGTCCTCAAGGTGGGTGAATTAGTTTGTAATAGTAGGTTTGACCCATGGATCAGATATACGTCCAACAAGTAATCATCTTGAGGCATCAAATCCCCTCACAAGACTTGAGTCACCATAGATTTTCCCCTTGGGGTTGTCACAAGTTCTTGAGGGTTAGATCTTCCAGAGGTTCCTTGTCCCTCTAGTTCTCCTCTCTCGTTGATCTGATCTGGGTTTTCCATCACTACGTAGATTTGACCTAACTTGTCCATGTAAACTCCTCCTTCGTACTTAACTGCAAGTCTTTGCACTATTGCTGACTCGGTAGAGTTCACCATTCTTGCAATAGACCTATTTATGCCATCAAGGTAAATAGGGATTCCTTGCCGATTTGTGGACACATACTACAGAGAGGTGCGATATTCACCCCTGTAGTCGACATAAAGTTTTCTCTCGGAATAGAACCATGCATGTCCTCTGAGGCCATGTGTAGTTCCTCCTCTGAGTCGTTGGATGTGTCTGAGTAGATCGAGTGATGGCTCACTTGTGCTGCACTTTCTACTGATGAGATGACACTTCTCCGGCTACTTAGAACCCGTCCTGATCTTAAGTTCATTTAGCCTTTAGGTCTATATCTTCTCTTCTCTTTCCCCTAATTATCTCCTCAATCACTCCAAATTTTACCTTTAGTTTGTCTGAGTTATCTTGGATGATACCACTTTTGGCGATACTACATAGGCGATACGATACCACACCTGGGATGATACGATACTAAGGGTCTACCATGATACGATACTGAATTTGCAGATGATATGATACCTCTGCTACCCATGATACCTGCCCTCATGATACGATACTAGGATAACTGGCAATACAATACTTGATTGACCCACGATAAGATACCACTATTAAGGACGATAAAATACAGGGCCGATATGATACTAGTTCTCATGATACGATACCAAGTCATGACATGATACGATACCAGTATGAGTATGATATGATGCCACTCAGTCCATGATACAATACCACAATGGTGATGATATGATACTTAGGAGCACGCGATATGATATCACATGTGCTCACGATACGATACCTGGTGGGTTGCAATACGATACCATCGGGTGACCGTGATCGCGATACCAACACTTGACAATACATGATGCCTTGACGGTATCGCAATACCTCAAGTGGGTGTGCATGATATGATATCGGGCAAAAATCGCGATACTAGGGAATTTTGGTATCACGATACCAAAACACAACCAATCGTGATACTGTAGCCAAAAATACTTAAAACTTAGAAATTTTTTGTGCAATGTATATATTTCCCTCTCCCATTCAGTCTTAGCCCACTATATCACTCAACAACTCCTTGAAGGCTTCTGTTCTACCCCATAATACCGGATGCAACTTTAATCACGTTTGTGCATGTTCTTTTGATGTTTTTGAAGTGTTAAAGTTGAACTCGCCTCCAAGAGAGCCTTGCCTAAGCCTTTTGCTCACAAAGTCTATTACGTGCTTGCTTGCCCCGATACCACCTCGGCGATACTAGATGCTGCTCTTCCACGATACTTGTTCTCACAAGTGACTAAAAGAAATGAATTTTTTGGGTTTTAAGGCCTTGGTTTGCCAAGTATCTGATTGAACTTAAACTAGAATTTTTTGGGATTCTCTTAAGGTTTCTTACTCTCCTCTCCTCACTTCTCTCTCTTCCCTAAACCTAACTCTTCCCTTACTTCCTTGCTCCTAACCCTAAACCTAAAAACTCATTACACACACTCTGAAAGTGTGAAGTAACAAATGCTGAAATACTTAATGACTTGCCACTGAATGAATTCACCTCTACAAGTATGATTCCTTCACTCTAGAGCTATAACCATCATGAAGGCACCTTGGTTGGACTTTCCCCGGCAACGGCGCCAAAAATGTGTGTACCTAAGTCATGAAGTCTTAGGGACTTATGTCGATGAAACTATACCTCGATCGCCCCACAAGTGCATATAGTGGTGGATTAATATATGTTTAATTATCAATCTATGGAATTAGACATACCAAGTGTATGAAGATGTGTGCACACATGATGGCTAGTAAAGTGTCTATGCCACAATGCATGTATCTTGTTTCAACTACCTCTCCAACACACTAGTTCTCTGAAAATGCATGACGTGATACCATTTACAACAATAAGCACAAATTCAAATTTTTCTCTTAACTCCAAACTCTGAATGTGGTCAAACAACAGGTTATTTCGAAGCTCTCGATGAGACGCATCTATTGGTGGTATTTTCAATTGAATATGACAAATGTACTTCAAGTTATGAGCAAAATAGTGAATGGCAGGAAACACCAACACTCGCTCCACAACTCATTATGGCTCACACACACACTACAATAGCTCACAAGTGATAGGAAGGGGTAGACAACAGTCCTACACACACATTTCAAGCATTACACACACAAAAGATCTTGGAGAAGAAGGAAATAAGTAGGAAAGAGGCAAATTCAAAAATCTTCTTCAATTCTCACAATGGCCAAAAACTCCTCTACAATGGCAAAGACTTATATACATGTGCCCTAAAAATGGTCCTTTCACACAAGAGACCAGCACTTTTATTGACTAACTCTAGTTTCATAGTATTTTACAAGGATTATGATACATTGATTGGGCTTATGCATCTAGAGGACTCCTCTAGTGCATTTACATAACTTCAAGGGATTTTCATAGGATTTTGAAGAAGAAAAATTATGCCCATAAATTGAAACATTTTTGGGGGCTCTTCTTTTGTGCTTCTTTATTCTGCAACACTCTTCAATACAAAGATAATCTCCTAACAAAAAATACAAGGTTTTGCCTTTTCCTATTACAAAAGTGTTCTCTTGATATATAATTTTTCATTCCCATGATGATAGATGTACAATTCATGATCTCCCAAACAGTGATGCTAACATCACTTTTGACATTTCATATCGTGGGTTGTAGAACGAAGAGTGGAAGCAAAACTCTTATATGAATCAAGAAGACCATTTAGAACAATTTGCACAAGTGAACTGTCAAGCAAGACATCATCAGCAAAAATCAACTATTCCTTCAAATCTTTGATCTTTGTCAGAAAATTGTCAATGGAATCTCCTTCATTCATGTGCTCACTCTCCAACTATTTTCTAAGATAAGCAACACGAGCCTCATTCCTTGCCTGGTATAAAGTGGTAAGTGTATCCCAAGCATCCTTCGTTGTTCTGCAAGAGCAAATGTGAGGAATAATGGTATGTTTAATAGCAAGGCTATCAATGCATGTGCCTAAGCATCTCTGCCATCCCAACAAACTTTCTCTACAATAGGTGCAACAAGAACTGCAACACAAATAGGAACATAGTGGGTAATTCGTACCATCCAATATTGCCATCATATAAGCCCATAATAGGTAATTGATACCATCCAACTTATCATCAATAGCCAACATATGGAATACATAACTGCTTTCAGCCATGGCCATTGACTAAAATACCTTGATGTAGGAAAGTGATTGTATCTCAAAAAGTTGAATAGAACTATCCTATCAAGTTCTGCCAAACCTATAGTAGACTTCGAGATGCTCATATTGGCAAACCAAAACTTGTATATATGTTTGGCACAAAAAGATGAAATTGCCTGCATAAGCATTGTGATAGTGTGTTCGGAGGCCAAAATGAGCTTAGACCATGATTTTGGCACCATAGAGCTAAGATGTTTTGATCTCCTAATCACCTTGAGTATGCTCACTAATTTTCATGAAATTTTGAGACTGTGATTGGAGGGGTGTCGACAACGCCCTAGATGAAGAGGTGGCCTACTCTTATACCAATTGTTGGATTTCGAGGTCTATGGAAGCATGCAAATAGCACAAAGAAGAAGAAGATGAAGCTTGGAGCACAAGACACAATACTGAATGTATTACCACTAGAATGTACAAAGATAAGTGACCCATTAGGGCTATAGACATATATACAAGCCAGGGGAAAAATCCTCCTAAAGAGGCAAAAAAGTGCCTCGACAATCCTAGTGTGTTCACACATCACTACCTAAATATATCAACACTTACATATCTTTAAAACAATTTGATTTGAAGGACTATTTACCTTTAGTTGAGTTTGTGTACAATAGTGCTAAGCACTTACAATTGAGTATATTCCCTTCATGCTAATGTATGGGTACTAGCCAAGAGTGTGAGAAGTGGAGAATCACATACCTGGGACTCACCTCCTAGCCTATTTATAGCCCTCGCCTAGTCACCATCTAGATTTCTCCCTAAGGTTGCTCTTAGCCATCATGAGTACGTACCTCATATGAACTCTCTAGATTTCGCCCTTGGCTATCCCTCAAACAAGAAATTTCTTGCTCCTCCAGAAATGTGCATCTTTGGAACATTACACTCTCTCTCTCCCTTCTAAGGACCATTGTCCTCAATGATAGAAGAAGTTATAAACTTGGGAATCAGAATGTGTGATTCCAACTAATAAGAGTAGAGTGTGATGGGTGTCTAAAATACAAGATGTTCAAAAGTATAAAACTTTTCTCTCTGCTTCCTATCTAGCACTTCCACCAATAAATAGTAGTACTTGCCTTGGGCATACTCTGAGAATCCCTCTAAGGCCGAATGAGTCCATATGTGCACAACATAAGTACTCAGAATATCCTCGGATTCCCTACACCTAGACCTTGAACACTAACTCTTGATAACTTATCACCTGTAGAGGCCTTGGTGGCTTGCCCTTGTCTCCGTGAAATACCCACTGATAGCTTGTCATATGGTATAGCTATGCAAAATCACTTACTCCACTAGAATAATGAAAAATACTAAGCTGATTTAAAGAACTACGCCTCAATCTCTATGGAAAAATACTAAACGTAAATGGAAATATTTTCCAAATAGTGCTTAATCTCTAAGTTTAAGTAAATTTTCTTTATTTACTCATTTTATCAAAATTAAATTAAGTAAATCTGTTTGATTTATTGGCCACAATGAAAAGAAACTCAATAAAAACTTATCTTAATTGTGAATCTAAGATTTGAATATGTCATAACAAAGATATGATGATCCAAATTATGGACCAAAATCTCAATATCTAGTATATAATAATTTAAAATATAGATCAAATATCTCCCATAGAAAGTAAATATCATTCCCAACTAGGAACGAGATATCTCTAGTAAACTACTACAATACCCAGTCACTCCTAAATATAATGAGGACCATAATGTGAGTACACTAAATATACTGAAAAGAATGGTAAGTACATGTGTGCACACTTATAGCACACTAGGCTAAGCATCTAACCCACCTCATACACACTATTTATGAAACATGTCCTAACCTCATGCATATCAAATAAAGTAGTATGCACTCTAAGAACTTTTTTCTTAATGCAATTGCCTATTCACAATTATTATGTGAAAACTTTATGCATAGATAGATTGCAGGTGCTAAAATATGGCATATGGAATGTGGCATCTGAAGAGATAGCTCTTGACGTGTGGAATCTAGCCCAAGTTAAATTTCTCAATTCCGATATCTTATGAAAAAGCTACGGCTAAAATGGTAGAGCTAGGTGCATGGGCAGCACTTCCCTATTTGGATAAAATTAGCAAACTAAATGCCCTCAAAGGAATTCTTAAGCTCATAGAAATAGAGCATATAATCACCCATTAAAAGGTCTTGAAGTGTGGAATCTATAGCAAGTGAAAACTCTCCAATCAAACCTCAGAGTAGGAAGTTATACTCGAACTAAAACATATAGGTAACTACATATGCACTTAAGTGCATACATGAATGTATATGCATAAATATGCATGTACATGCATAAACTATCATGTTTGTATATCCATATATACTAGAGATATGTGAATTCATATGCATTTTATTCTATGTACATACATTAAAATGCATTTAAATATGTGTTTATGCATGTGTGTGTATGTAGATGCAATGCATATGTACACGCATAGATGCATGTTTGAATGCTTGTGTAATAAAATGTGTATGCATGTCTCTATTCCTCTTTCTCTTTCTTTTCTTTTTGAGAAAGTATGTTTGAGTGTGCTTATCTATCTTTCATACCTCTCTCTATATTCTCTAATTCTCTCTATTTCTTTCTCTCTTTCTATCTCTATTTTTATACTTTCTTCTCTCTTTGTCTACTCGTCTTTGTCTCTTCTCTCTCTCTCTCTCTCTCTCTCTCTCTCTCTCTGTTAACCTCACTATTTTTCTATCATGTGCAACAACTCATTCTATATTATAAACATTAGTATAGATAACGAATAAATATACTAAATGTGAGAAATGAAGAATGACATACCTTGTACTGACCTTCCAACCTATTTATAGCCCTCACCTATTCATCGTCTCGAGTTCTCTCTCAGGTCGCTCTATGCATCTGGCCATCATGAGTAGGTACCTCATATGAACTCTCTGGCTTTCGGCTTTGGCTATCCCCTGAGCAAGGAATTTCTCATTCCTCTAGGCATGTACATCTTTGGAATATGATAAAGAGCATCATATGTAGTTGGATTGCAAAATGAAAAAGTCTTGGAGCTAAAGATGTCTTGGAAGATATGAACTTTAAGTAGAAAGTATCTAAGGAAAACCTAAGGAAAGCCCATGATAGAGCTCAATCATTTAGAAATCCACAGAGGTGAGACATTTCCTTTCAGGTTGGATAACAAGTCTATCTAAAAGTTCTCAAGAAATTTGAAACTTTGAAACTTTGAAAACACGACCCTATCCTAAACTTTTCCAAGCTTTTGTGGCCCTTTCAAGATTCTCAGAATGATAGGGACTTTGCCTTATGTGTTGGAATTACTGTTGATATATTTAGGTAGTGATTTGTTCACCACACTAGGACCGTCGGGGCACTTTTTTCCCTCTTTAGAAGGTTTTTTTCCCCTGGCTTGTTGTCACTCTAGCACAATGGTGAGTACCAACGTGAGAAGATTCACCTCATAATTGTCAATCCGTGGAGACGTGAGGACTAGTATGAAGACTATGAGCAAGTGAAGGCACAAGTGTGTGAGTGAGAAGCACACAAGCATGCACACACATACACACACACGCGCACACAAGGCAAGAACAAGGAGAGGAACAATGGAGTTCTTTGCATTAGTCAAAAAGTCTCTTACATAAGCTCAATTCACAAACAATCTAGCCTCAAAAATGAGCTCTCTAGCTCTTTTTATAGTTTTCTAACTAGCTTTGGTCTTGTCCAGACCTAGTGTCCGGCCTAGTTAAAAATTAGGTTCTAGAGCCTATTTGAGGGCTCAAACAGAGTCTAAAAATTATGAAAATTGATATGTAGCTAGTTCTAATACTCCTCAAGCTCAAGGACTCCTCGGCTTGCACAAAATGGAGTCTATTCTACCAAAAACGGAATTTACAATGTTTGTGTAGTGATTAAAATCACTTGAGTTGTAAATGTTCCATGGAAAAAATGATTGGGCCTTGTTGCCGTATTGTGCATGACTCCTTCGTTGCGCTAGTATGCTCTTCATCTGACTTGTATGCCAACACGCCCCCCTTCCTAGCGTCTGTCGCCCCTGACAGACCTCTGTTCTATCGGGTGGTCGATATACTTTGGATGACATTGGTGGCAAGTTCGTGTTCTCCTATCCTTAAGCCTCTTGCTAGATCAGCTTCCAATGTATCCCAATTTATTGCACCAGGGACCTCTGGTTGCGGGGTGGTGTAGTACTCAGAGTACATTGTTTGTTCACAAGCAAAGAGATGGAGCAGGTGTGTTGGCTTCGGTGCGAAGATCTCCGAGTGATACTCCCAGAAACCTGATCTGAACATTTCTTCGAAGGTCTGTTTGTAACATGCAAGGAGGTATTTGATGCATGCATGCCAGGCGTAAGCCACACGAATACTGGGGGTGGTGCTCATGTCATACACCAAATCATAATTTCCATTGGTAAACCCCGGGAGACGTACCTATGGTGCGACTGCATTTCTAAAAGTTTTCAGGACTACCTGCATCATATCTAAAATTTTAAGCATCATTTGAGCTGCTACATCTGGCATGGGCTTCAATCGCGGCATCCAATGGCGAATTGTTCCCATCATGTATGCTACCGACGGTGGTCCCTGTGGTGGCGCAATGTACGGGTAGTTTAGCCATTCCTTGCATTGCACGTTGTTCTGCACTTTGATATTGAATGCCTTCCAAGACCTGCGGCGTGGAACTGGACCGTAGCATGGATTGTATAGGAGATGTAAAGGCGCGTTGTTCCATGTGCGTAGCATTTCTGGATATGTCTCTAGAAGTTTCTGCTGCCAGGTGGGTTGACGAATTTTGCCTTTTTGCGCCTCTGGAGGAAGGTCTTCGGGTTGAAATTGGGTAGCAAAGGTAGGAATCTGACCTGTGACTCTGTGTATTTCTGCATTATAATCAGCCAAGATAATATAATAAGGCCTGTATTGGAGTTCAGATGAGAGGATAAGGCGTCTCGATGACAGGTTCTTGAAGTAAGCAGATTGTAGCACAGTTTCCTCTATGACCCTCATGGCCTGATTTTGCACTACTGTACACTCTTCGTGAGAACTCCCGATTTCCTCCACTTGACGTAGCCATAGAGGCCGTGGTGCCTCGAATGTGTCCTGAGCTTCTTCCGTTTGTTGGCCTCCTGGGAAGGGTTGTGGGTCGTATTCTTCTTCAAATGTCTGTTCCACAGGAATTTGTACTACTTCGTCGGTGGGAGCCTCTGGAGGGGAAGGTGGTCTCTCATATTGTAGTAGACGTGCTTGCAATTCGGTGACCTGTTTCTGGAGATCTTTTAAGGCCTCTGAGTCTGTGAGAAGTGAAGCCGCGGAGGAGGTGGTTTGAGAGGCTGCTGTTGTTTCTTTTTGGTGTTTCTGCTTCAGTTGATCCAGTTCCTCTGATAGCAGGTCATGTGCTTCAAGCAGCATGGCATAGTCTTCCAATATGATCTTGATATTGTCGGGGGTCACTGCTTGAAACTTTGATGGGCTGATGGGTGCCCCAGGTGTGCTTTCGATAGCTGCTTCTAGGTTCTCTTGATTTTGTAATTGCAGGCGTTGATTCTCTTCATGAGCGGCAGCAAGATGTCGCTTGAGTAGGGCCATATTTCGCTGAAGCTTTGAATTGTGTTCCAGTTGTGTCCGTAGATGACCTTCTACCACTTGTATTGCTTCCTGATCTGTGTTCTGTAACTGTACCTCCAATATGCTATGAGCCTCTTGGAGAGTTTGGAATTGTGTGTGGAGGCGAGCATTTTCCTCCACTAGTGCAGCAAGTCTGTGTTGTAGTGTCTCCGAGTGCTCTTGCAGGCGTTCATTCTATTGCTGGAGCTGATTGTAATCTGTCCTTAAGTTTGATATACAAGCTAGCATGGTGTCCAATGCATTTCCTATAGATGAGGGGGTGGTGTTTACAATGGAAGATGCATGGGAAGGGAATTGGGGAAGGTGAATGATGTGTCTATTGAAGACGAGTGTGTGGGTGAAATTGGTGGAGGGGGAATGGGAGGAGGTGGAAGCGTGGGGGGAGCGGGAGGTGCCGTGGGTGGTGAAATGTCCATACTTTCAGGAGTGGGTGCGAGTGTGGGGTCTACCATATACATTGGAATGGTAGGTGGTGTGTGTGTGAAAGTGGTGAATAGATGAGAAGTGGGGTGGGGAGCTGAAAATAAAGGGAATGGTTGAGACCTGGGTTGAAAAGTTCTAGCAAGGAAGTTATGGAGGGATTGGAGAAGTGGAGAGATGGAGGTCAGGGGTTGAGGTTGTAGAGTTGAGGAGGGCATGAAGGGTTGCGTGGTAGCAGGGAAACCCATGAATATGGATCTAGGGTCAGGATGACCTATGGCTGAGGGCATGGGGGATGGTTGTCCTAGGGCAGGCTCTATGAGCGATTCGGTGGATTGTGTAGTGATGGGGGTTGCTTCATAGATTGGGTTATCAGAGGTGGAGAATAGGGTTGAAATAGAGATGGGAGTACGGAAGATGAAGGTTGGTTCGGTGGGTTGAGTGGTCGAGGTGATTTCCACGGTTTCTGCTCTAGGAGGCGATGGTGGGGGTGTGGGTGGTAGTGGCTCGGTGGATTCCTCATGGGTGACTGGGTGCTCTTGGCTAGCAGTTTCTGTTGCTTGGGAGGTTGTCCTGATGGGTTCGGATGTAATATTTGGCCCTTCTGCCGTTGTAATGGGGATCTGGATATTCTTACCTGAGCGTGGTCGTGTCTGGAATCTTCGTGGATCATATTGAACTAGAGACCTCCTAATGGCGGTCCGCACTGCTTCTACTACCCCATATGTTTCTGCCATCAATAAGAGACCTTCACTATATTCTGAGTCAACTCCGGCTTCTTCCAACAGCTGAGTCATGAGTACTCTACTGCTCTGTTCGGTGAGCAGTTGTTGCGATCGCACTCGTTCCATAATTTGATACAGCCTTCGGAGTTCCACTGTATAGGCTGGGGCTTCCGTGGTCTCCTCTTCATATGCTCCTTCTTCTTCTAGGTGTCCTTGTTGTTGACCTTGCTGGGCGTCACTCCAATGTACATGGCGGTCGTCTGTAGATTTTCTTCTTCTTTGTGAAGATGTGCCTTGTTCTTCTGCATCTGAATAATACTCTACATCAGAGAGTTGTGTACTTTGTAAGAATGCTTCGAAGTCCTGAGGATCCATTCCTTCAGCATCTCCAGTTGTAGCAAATTCAAATTCAGATGGAGCAGGAGGAGCTGAAGGGGTAGCTTGTGTCGTAGTTTCAGATCCAGACCTGGGTATCCTAATGGTAAAGGGAGGTACATTGGTCTCCCTTCGCGGCGATACTTCAGGAGTAGTCAGAATTTCCCTTGTCTGGACACAAGGGATCGCACCCCTCATGCGCTTGGATTGATGTGTGGACGTCTTGAGCTTCTTAAACATTTGTAATTGTGCCCAAGTTAAGGCACGTTCAATGGGAACATCGTATGCTAGGCACCGGTAAATAATGCGTGTGATTGCACAGCAACCGTTCACCTCTAATTTCCTAGAAGACCTTTTATTTGCTTCATACAATTGATCTATAATCCATACCGGCAGCTTAATTGGTAACACACCTGCCTCCGCTAAGTAGAGAGCAAACCAGATTCTTTTGTGTGGTTGTGTGAAGCGGTCTTGGCCGGGGAAAGCAAAATGTTGCATGCACATACGGAGAGGGATGGACACGTTTGGTGTGAGTGCTTCCATGTCTTTAAGCTTCAATAGTTTCCTATCCTTCATGTTAGTAGGAACGAGAGCATCCTTCTCAGAAGGTACACGTGTGCCGTGCATATTCAAAGCAGCGCTCACCAACTCCACAGTAAGTTCAAACCTCTTTAACTCGTTGTTGCCCAGCAAGGAAGGAAGAACAAATGATCCTGGTTTGTCCTTTTCTTCATTAGCTTGTAATGTGGAGACCAAATAATAGCATCTGAGGAGATCCGGTTTAGGTAGTGGTGCTGCAAAGTATTCTGCTAGCCCTGCACGTTGCCATATGGTCTGGAGATCCTCGGTGTTCTGTAGAGTCTCAAACTCCTTGGAGAAAAATTGGAATCGAACCCATGATCTGTCATACTCGCACTTAGACTCCCATATATACTTGGCCTCTCCTAATGGACCTGGCATGCCATTGAACCAATGAGAATTGGCATGGACTCTTTCTGTGATCCTTGTGGGTGGATCCGGTACCGGGATCTGCTGAAGGTGTTGCAGCTCCACAGGTCGTTCGGTTGGTGGCACATCCACAGGTAGACTATCCACATCGATTCCTGCAGTAAGTATTCCTACTTGTGAGCTCGGACCTATCGCCTCTGCCATGTTACTTCTTGCCTCCTGATTCTGTGAGAATATAGAAACATGTGTTAACATTGTAAAGGACAAGTTAGAACCATTTTTGTCCCCATTACAACATTATCATGAGGTTCGGGAGAGATTAGTAGGTTAATAAGTGCTCGGTGCTTGTGTGTGTAGTTAGGAATTGGTTGGACCTAAGAACTAAGTGGAATGATGTAGTGTGAGAGTGACGTAGTTAGTAGGTGGGCATGGATTTACAACTGGGGTCCGGGGGTTTATTACAAGTTTTAGGTTGCCAAATGCAGTGGATGGGCTTTGATCTTGATTTTGTGGAGACTCTGAAGAGTTTGATAGGGGTATCTGCTTGAAGATGAGGCTTTTTAGGGACCCATTTACAAGTGATTCTACTAGTGCTCATGGAAGAATATGTGTCCATGCGTGATGCGTAAGACTGGGCCTCAGATGTTCGAGTGAGTGAAACATGTTGTACCGGTTGCGGCCTTGGTGTAGCTATTTGAGCCCTCAAGCAAGCCTTAGGCACCCAGATTTGTCGTGATTGTGGGCTGGCCTTCATTGACTTCTTGGGTACCCAAATAGACTTCACCTTCGCAGAAGAATTAATGAAGGACTTCTCATTAGTGTCATGTTGTTGACTACTAATAAGAGGTTTTGGCCGTGGGGTCGGCCTGGTCTGAACAGAGTATTCGCCTTTTCGCCTCCATACTTGCTTCCATGGCTGAAACAATCTGCTTTGCTCCTTTTTTTGGCATCCAGCATCGGTAGTGTTCTGCTTCTTCTGTATTTGATCTGCCGTTGGTTGTTGCAACCTTCTGGCCTTTGGAAAAGAAGGTAGTTCCGTCCTCTCCCTGGCTCCGTTGTTGAGATTAGCCTCTTTCTGCATCATACAGTTTTGGACAAAAATAGCATTGTCAACTTCATGTGCGCCCCTGGAAGGACCAGGAGTTTGTGCCTTGCCTAGTTCCTTGAGTGCCTCATTTTCCAATTCAACTGTAATTCGGCTATGATCTACCCATACCTGAAGAAGTCCACTTCTTAGGTTGAGGTTGACTGCATGATCAAAGATCCAGTCCTGACCCAAGACAAGAGGCTCAGTGAGGTCCTCATCTTGACACACTAGTACTGTGACTGTCATCACTTCGTCTTGAATGGAGATGGGAAGATCCACCTCGCCCATGCAAGGAGTTTCCACACCTCCCAATCCTATGAGATATGCTTCTATAGGATCGACAGTTAATTTCAATTCTTGACAGTAAGACAACTTGACAGCACTAGTGGATGCACCTGAGTCAATCAAAGCTCTTACAATCTTTGCACCCTTTCCTTGTCCTACTCCTAGGGTTAAAAAAGGCCGTCGGTCGATTATTCTATGGGAATGCCCACCTGAAGTCTCGCACATGGCCATAGGATAGCCTACAGATTCTTGAGTGTCAAGCATAGGCGGGTCTCTGCCTTGTCTCCTCAATTTCATTCGTCGGATGCGTTCTAAAGCTTCTGCCTGTGCTTCTCTTCTAATTCGTTTCTCTTCTTCTTTACGTTCCCTGGCAGTGTTGAGTCGATTTAGCATCTCTTCAGTAAGGGGTTCCTGATATAACTTGACTCTGCATCCACTTATGTAACTTGGTAGAATATCGCCCTCTAAAGTGGCTAGTTGAACTGCGCCACTTGTGGAGATTCTATTGATAATCATTGGCCCGTAACCTCTTTTCTCTAATTTCCGTGCATGCTGCTTCAATGTGTAGACTAGGACTAGGTCGCCTGCTTTCAAGCCTTTATCCTTCACATGTGTATCAAAATATGCCTTTTGCCTCTTCTTCACTGCATAGATTCCTGTTGTAGCTCTCAATCGTGTTTCGCCTAGACGTTCAAGATCAAAGATTCGAGAGGAGAGTTCATGGCCTGTCCAGTCATGCTCTTGTGCTACCTTCAATGTAGGTATCAAAAAGTCCAGGGGTAGCACAGCATTTTGGCCAAATACCATATGAAAGGGGGTGGCTTGGAGTACCGTTTTATAGGCAGCCCGGTATGCCCAAACAGCATGGTGTAGCTGTTTGTCCCAATCAGAGTGTTTATTGTTCACTAGTTTAGTCAGCACATTGCATAAGATCTTATTAGTGCTCTCAGCCTAGCCATTAGCTTGTGGGTGATAGGGGGCCGATTTCTTATGTATCACCAAGAATTCTTGGAGAAGGTTTTCTATGACTTCATTCAAGAAGTGTGTGCCTCTATCACTCACCAACTCTATTGGCAATCCGTACCTCGTGAATACATTTTCAAATAAGAACTTTGCTGTTGTTTGAGCATCATTTTTTGTAGTAGCTTTCGCTTCTACCCACTTGGTTAGATAGTCTATGGCCACGATGATATATTCAGCATGTGAACCCTTAGCTGGGGGATTAATAGGACCAACAAAGTCTATTCCCCATTTAGAGAACGCACGTCCGCCCATCATAGGCTTCAGTGGCATCTCATCCTTGTGTATAGGGTACTGAGTTCTCTGACAAACATCACACCGTTTCACATAGGTATGTGCATCCATGTGAAGGGTTTGCCACCAAAAGCCTGCAAATAGTATTGCCTTGATTACCCGATCTGGTCCAAAGTGTCCCCCTGCTACACCTTGGTGAGCAGTATCCAAGATTTTGAGATATTCACTCTCATGGACACATAGTCTCAGGTAACCATCTTTACCACGCTTGTATAGATTATCACCAATGAGTGAGTAATCCTGGGCTTCTTGTTCTAAACTCCTTTTCCTAGCCAGAGTCATGTCTGGAGGGAATGTTTTCGTCCTCAGAAAGGATACTAGTGGTTCACTCCAATCTGGCACTATGGACACTTGATAAAGAGTGGCATGTTCCACAGGTGGTTTAGTGCAGCAGATTGGGCAATCTGACACTCCTTGTGGGGCTTCTCCCGATGTGAGCCTAGAAAGGTGATCTGCTCTCAAATGAGTCTTCCCTTTCCTTACCACAACCTCAAAATCATATTCCATTAGCAAGAGAAACCATCTTACTAATCTTCCTGTATTGCATGGCTTGTTTACGAGGTATAGCAATGCCTGATGATAAGTAAAAAATTTAAACTTATTTGCAAGCAAATAGTGTCTAAATTTCTTAACTGCATATACCATGCCTAAGCCTTCTCTCTCAGTAGTGGTATAATTTCGTTCAGCTGCATTCAATTGTCTACTAGCATAGGCAATAGGAAGATCCATATTACCTTCACCAGTAGGTTGAGCAAGCACACATCCAATGGCATAATTGGATGCATCCACATGAACGTGGAAAGGCTTATTCCAATCCGGTGTGGTTAAGATTGGTGCTGAACATAATCGTCGTTTAAGCTCATTGAAGGAATTCTCACATTCCTCAGTCCACTCAAAGTTTGTCAGAAGTCCGTACAGAGGCTTTGCAATGATGGCATACATGTGTATAAATCGTCGGTAATAACCACAATGCCCCATGAAAGCTTGTACTTCCTTGACATTCTATGGCCTAGGTAATTCGGCTATAGCTCTTACTTTCTCTTCATCCGTAGATATGCCATTCTTTGACACTATGTGTCCTAGAATTTTGCCTTGCCTGACCATAAAAACACATTTTTCTGGGTTTAGGCAGACTTGATATTCTCTACATTTGTCAAAGATTTGTCTGAGTTCAGGAATATGGGTTTGTCTAATGTTGGAATGAGCACAAAGATCATCAACATAGACTTCTAAGTTCTTCCTCAGGAACTCCTTAAATACATGGCACATCAGCCTTTGGAAGGTTGCGGGAGCATTGGTCAGCCCGAATGGCATTACCCTAAAAGCGAATATACCCCACTCTATGGCAAAAGCCGTTTTATGCTGATCTTCTGGTGCAATGGCCACTTGATTGTAGCCAGAGAACCCATCTAGGAAGCTGTACACTTCCTTGCCTGCCACCCTTTCTAAAAGATGCTCAGTGATAGGAAGCGGGTAATTATCCCTGATCGTGGCTGTGTTAAACTTCTTCAAGTTAATGCATACTCGTAATTTGCCGTTCTTCTTGGGCACCACCACAATGGGGGATACCCATTCAGTGTGCTCAATTTCATAGATAAATCCAGCTTCAACCAAGCAGTCTATCTCTTCTTTGATCTTGGCAGCATAGTTGTCATTATATGTGTATGGCTTTTGTTTTGAGGGTCTAGCCTCTGTAGTCATGGGAATCGTATGTGAGCATATGTCCGGGTCCACACCTTTCAAATCCTTGTAACTCCAAGCAAATACATCTCTGTATTCTCTTAGCAAGGCTATCAGCTCATGCTCTTCTTCCTCAGTGAGGTCATGTCCTATGTAAGTGCACCTCTCTTCTCCTTCTTCTATGGCTACCACTATTTTCTTGGTGGTTTCTTTGTTATCATAGGCCTCTCCCGATTGCACCTCTCGTTTAGGCATTCTAATCATGACTCTCCTGTCATCTATCTCATACTTCTTAAAATTTTCCGGAACCTCAAACAAAGATTCTTCCTCTTCTGGTGTGACTTCTCTCTTCTTTCTTTTCTTTCCTTCTTCCTTATGGGTTACATGTGTGGCTAGCCTTACATCCTTTGTAAGCTCTCCGTGCTTCTGGGGTTGAAATTCTACTTCATAGAAGTATTCTTCATCTGATGCAAAAGGTGGGTCCATAATGATTGACTCTAGATCGGAGTCACTCGCATCCTCAAATGCATCAGGGCTAGGTTCACACTCTTCTAAAACTGCCTCTCCCATGATCGGCTCTATGAAGAAGACTGAAATGTCATAGCCATCCTCATCACAGTGAGGTGTCCATTGTTCTTCATTGATGGCTACATCCATGGTTGCTAGAATTTCTGCCCAGCCGTGAGGTTCGAATTCTTCGTCTGGAAAAACTACAGGTGCATAGGCTGGGTCTTGCATTGATCTATGGGTTTCTTTTGCACCTATCTCCCTGGCTTTTTCTCTCTTCTCTTCTTCTACTGCTACCTTACACATCCATAAGTGAGTGTCTTCATGCATCCATGAGGATCCTGATCCTAGGGAATGCACCGATTCCATATCATCTTTGGCTCTATGGATGGGGTTCCATTGGATAGGAGGGACATCTCTATGAGAGTAATCCTTGAGATTGACTTTGGTTGTAACACCTAAGTGCTGCAAATACAAGGAATTGGTTCCCCAGTCCTGTACCACTTGCAACTACCGCATAAATGGTCTTCCCGAAATCATCTCATAGGCGTGATTTTTGCTAAAGTCACAGATAGCAAATGTGTGCTCAAACTCTACACCACAAGTAGTGAGAGTTATCCCCTCGAGTAGTCCTAAGGGTCTTTCTATGTGCCCGTCAGCCATCTGCAATTTCATTCTCGTTGGCCTGAGAGCTGGCTTGCCCCATCATTTCCATAAGGAAGTGGTAACAATTGCAACTCCTGCACCTGAGTCCAAGATGGCCTTGGTTGTGTATCCCTGATGAGTGATGGGGAGATATGTGTTTCCCTCTTCGCCCTCACTCATGTCTCCTATCTTGTCTAAGGGTATTTTTGGCACTGTTCTCTGGGATCCTACCTGGGAACGAGGTTTTGCTATCTCGGGCACTTGATTGGCTACATGTTTCCACACTTCTGGTCTAACCTTAAGCAGCTCTTCCAAAGTGAGATTACACTGCACTTTGGTGTTCTTCACCTCTGTGTTCCTAGGTATGACTGAATCTTCGTTTCTTACCATGATTGTAGGTGCTCTCATACAGGTGTACTTTGCTTCCCATGGGCCTGTGAAATGGGGTAGTTCTTGTAAAGAATTAGACTCGAAGTCTAATCTTTCTTGAGATTGGGCACTCTCCTGCTCTCATACAGGTGTACTTTGCTTCCCATGGGCCTGTGAAATGGGGTAGTTCTTGTAAAGAATTAGACTCGAAGTCTAATCTTTCTTGAGATTGGGCACTCTCCTGCTCTCCATAAAGGGAAGGAAGGTCTTGTGGGAATTGATCGTGTGTGTCATCCACAAGTTCAATGGGAGGAGGAACTTCACTCTCTTTAGCCCATTTCTCTTCTTGAATCTCTCGCAAGAATTCTGGTGTGTATTGATTCATAGAAGAAGAGGTGTCTGGCTCCGTAGAGTTAGGCATGTAGGCCTCAGGCACATAGGCTTTCTGGGTAGGAAGACCTGCTCTTTCACTAGCCTTGTCATGGTGTTGAGGGGCAGGTTCCTTTTGTGATTGTGCAATTAGATTCTCTATTCTTTCTAGGGAGGGGGGGTTGTCTGGCTCAGTGGAATTGGGCACATAAGCTTTCGGTGGGGGATGGGTCATGTTTTTGCTTGCTTTATCTCTTTCTTGATTTTTTTCTTCCTTGGCAGATCTTGCAATTATGCCCTCTAACTTCTCTAGAAGCCCATCCAAGTGTAATTGCGTCTTGGCTGAGCCCGAGTAATTGAAAAGGCGACTGGCTTCAAACATAGTCTGAGCCAATGCGACCATTTTCGCGCAAAGCTTGGTTCTTTCTATCTCTAGGTCAGCTATGGGGTAGCACTTGTCATGATCCGTTACATTTGGCCCTTCTTGGCTTCTGGCCTGATATGCTTTAAGCATCATGTCTATGTCTTCAGGAGTGGGATCAGCTAATATTGATCCTGCTCGGGGTGGTGGGTGGGTTACGTGGGGTGTATTAGAGGGTGGAGAGATGGAGGGTGATGGGGATGGTAGCGGTGGGAATGTGTGAGAGTGCTTGAGATGTGATCTCTATGATTTTGGCCTTGGTTTCTCGTAGACTTTCCTCAAGTTCACTCATCTTCTTTGCCCATTGCCTTTTCATATGTTCACGGCTATCTCTCCAAGCTCTTGTTCTCTTCTTATTTTGGCTCTCAGTATCGCTAGCGTCTGGGCTCTTTTCCTGGCTTACCCCTTGGTTTTGCTGCAATGCTTGAGCTCTAGTGATTACCTGCACTGGTGCAGTGGAAGTGACACTTCCTGTGGAATTGACCACTAACCCAATAACATTAATTGGAGTGACTTTTGGCATATTGCTGGGATTCTTGGGACAATCTCGTAAGAGATGTTCCTTTCCACACTCCTGGCAAAAGCCTTGGATCGTCACTGATTGGGGTTGTGTAGGTGCAGGCATGGGGCAATCACGTATGAGGTGATCACCCTGGCATCTGAAGCAAGGTCCTCTAGGAAAAGGGGGTCGTATCTGCCTAGGTTGAGGTCTAGAGTTGGGGTTTGTGTACATGACATTAGCATATTCAGGCTCCCAAATAGGTTCACTCGGTTCCTCACTGTAGTAAGACTCACCATGTTCAGGAGACTGCATGTAGTAAGCCTGGGGACTATCAACATGTGTAGAATCAAAGCTATGGTCACTGGGATCACTTTCTGAGATTAATGGTGTTACTGGGACTATCGCTCTATTTAGGTTTTCTTCTACGGCAGCATACTTGACCGGAATCACATTAGTAGGAGCAGGTGGTTGTTGTGTTAGCACTGGCTGGGGTCTCAGTTGCCCTTGATAAGGTGGCTGATAAGTTTGTTGTGGTCTGTTGTATTGTTGTGGTGGGTACTGATTCTGGTATCTACCCTGTTGTGGATATGGCTGAGGGTAATTTTGCCTAACAGTTTGTTTGTTATATGGGCAGTCTTGTGCAGTGTGGTTGGTGTACCTGCGCTCTATGGTGCAGTACTGGCTACTAGGATTCGCCTGGGGTTGGGCCATAATGGGACATGCATTTGCCATATGGTCACCGCCACAAGTGTAACACCTCTTAACTGGGGCAAATCTCGGAATTTGTTTGCTAGAGACACCTAGTTTTTGAGCTACCTTCTCTGCAAGTTCCTCAATGGATGTGGATTGACCAGATGTGAGGCTACTAGAGCTATCAGAATCCTTATAGATTTTTGATAGTTCTAATTCCTCACCTAGATTGTCCTCAATGTCTATGCACATGCGCACGCATTCTTCTATCGTTCTGGGGTCCTTCAGATACACATATGACCTGAGCTTGGTGCTCAACAATCCATCTAAGAACAAGGCCACTTGTTTGGCTGGTGTGGGTAACTCCGGCATCGGGCATCTCTCCAGGTACTGCCTAAATCTTCTTCCAGCTAGTCTGACCGTCTCTTGAGGTGTTTGTTTGAAGCTATGAATTAGTGAGGAAGTGTTGTGCCTGATTCCACTCTTAGAAAACTCAATGATAAATGCCTCTAAGAGCTGGTCTATGTTTCTAAAATGCCTCTCGTTCAGTGGTTGAAACCACGTAAGGGCAGTGTTCCTAAGGGTTAGACCAAAAGCATTATATTGTGTGAATAGGTCCTCTACCTGTTCAGCTTTCAAGACTTGCCTAAACTCTGCCACATGGTCATAAGGGTCACCCGTGCCATCGAAGTAATTCTTCATGGACTTCACCAATTGAGTTGGTCTCAAGGTCCTCGTGTGCTCTCTTGGTCTTGGCAAAGGGAAATCATCGGCATTTCTTCGGTTCCCTGGGGCTCTATGTCCCTCAAGTTCCCCTCTATTCGTGTCCATTCTCGTTCTTTCTCTTCCCCAAGAGTTGGCAAAGCTTACCTCAGGTCTCTCTCGACTCCTTTCTCTTTGAGTCCCCTGAGCTTGAGATGTTCTAGCTCCTTGGCGACCAAAGGACACATTCGATCTTGGTTGGGGGAAGATAAATTCTCCTTTCGAAGTGTAAGCATGCCTATCATTTTCTGTAACCCCAAAGATCCTCTCTGAAGAGTGATCTAAGTAGGTCACTCTTCTTGGAATATCAGGATCTTTGAACTCATATATCATGATTGTTCCTACCTCACTCGGTTGACTAGGTCTATATCTCCAAAAGGCTTCATCCGTCTCTCGGTTCAAGAGGAGATCTATGCTCTTATTATCTTGGGGAATCCACTCTGGTGTGATAATCCTCGTGAGAACAGATTTGCCTCGGGGGGTTCTAGGTTCTTCGCCCATGTTTCCTTGCTCTAGGTCACCTAAGTCCGTTTTCGGGACCACATTCCCAAATTCATCTGTCCTATCGGGATGATTGGTGACTACATATATTGTCCCTTCCTTGTCCAAGTATGCTCCATTTTCAAACTTGACAGCTGGGCGTTCTAGTCCAATGGATTGGTCAGGGTTTTTAATCTGGACCACCGCTCTTCCTAGGCCGTCCTCATAGATGCTAGCACCTAATCGGTTGGTCCTAAGGTACTCGAGTTGCATCTTGTAAGGGCCTTCCACCCTATGTAAATATGGCACCCCAGAACTTCCTATAGGTCTCTCCATACCGTGGGACATCTCAGACTCGCTAGTCTCAGAACTAGGGTAATACGAATGATGGCTCAACTGCTGGGCCCAAGACCTCGCCTTATGATTGACACTAGCCTCTGAAGATCTAAGACTTTGTCTGTCTCTCCGTAGGTGTCTACCTGACCTAAGGTTCATATGCCCTTTGTACGTTGCTGATTCTTTGGTACCAGTCACTTGTTCCTTTTAAGTTCCTTTGGATGTGTTTTCTTGTTTTTAGTTAAGCGTCATCAGGAGCACTTTCGTGGGTCGTACTTGATGTTCTGCGTCCGCTTAGCTTAAGTTCTTTTTCCTTTAAGTTATCCCTTGACTACAATTTTGCCTACCCTTGCACTTGAGAAATTAAGGGCTCTTCAAACTTGAGTGTTCCTATCGTACCCCTAGTCAATCAGAACAACTACTCGCACTTAGCCTATGCTAAGAATAGACTGAGGGGGTTAAGTGATGTTCCAACCTCAAGTCGCTCCTCCTGGCAATGCTGGTCTACCCAGGAAGCACGTTCCCGAGCTTGTTCGCCTTGGCACTTACTTTGCTTTCTCCAAGAGCTCTCGATGATCCTGTAAGAATCCCAAGTTTAGCTTCAAGTTGATCCTTCAATTGATAGACAATTTATTTCAGACACTTTTTTAATGACCCTTGTTCCCCCTTTTGTATTGCTAAAAATTTCCTCTAGAGCTCCCTTGGTGTTCCTACCCCTCAGTGTGTCAACTTCCAAATATCCTATCTGAAAATCCACAAGCTTTCCGACAAGCCCTAGAGCTCAAAAAATGGATTTCGTATGAAAAAGTTATGACCGTTCAGGGTTTAGGGGGTTAACCAGACCAACAGAACCTTTCAGGAGTTTTAATGCATTTTTCTAAGGCCTTTGCAAGTGTGTGAGTATTTGAGAATGCAAATATGCCCAAAATTTAGCTTAAATTTCCAAAAAATTTACCCCTTAATTTTTGCCGAAAATGTCTGTCTATCGCGATAGACACAAACTATCGTGGGGGGCTGTCTGTCGCGATAGACGGTGTCTGTCGCGATAGACGGTGTCTGTCGCGATAGACGGTGTCTGTCGCGATAGAGTGGTCCGTCGCGATAGACGGTGTCTATCGCGATAGAGTGGTCTGTCGCGATAGACGGTGTCTGTTGCGATAGACGGTGTCTGTCGTGATAGAGTGGTCTGTCGCGATAGACGGTGTCTGTCGCGATAGACGGTGTCTGTCGCGATAGAGTGGTCTGTCGCGATAGACGGTGTCTGTCGCGATAGAGTGGTCTGTCGCGATAGAGTGATCTGTCGCGATAGACGGTGTCTGTCGCGATAGAGTGGTCTGTCGCGATAGACGGTGTTTGTCGCGATAGACGCTGTCTGTCGTCTGTCGTGATTTGGTCTGTCGCGATAGACGGTGTCTGTCGCGATAGACTGGGTCTGTCGTGGAATTTTGGTCTGTCGCGATAGACAGGTGTCTGTCGCGATAGACGAGGTCTATCGTGGGTCTCTGTCTGTCGCGATAGACTGAAAAAACGCAAATTTTTGAGAAACTTCTAGTGATTTGGAGTGCTCTAATGGTGTAGGTTACCGTGCCAAACACGCATTCACAAAATATTAAGTTTTTCTGTCTGTCGCGACAGACAGAGGTCGTCGTCCCGGGACCTGTGCAGAGTCTGTCGTACCTGCGCACACTGCTGGAGAAGGTGGTACAGCTAGTTCCTGCAACAAAAGCTCAAAAACAGATAGCATGCAAGCTCTCTCTCGCTCTCTCTCACAATGAAATGAGGGAAATGAGGTGGGGAGTGTAATATGACCAAAAAACTGAAATTTTTTGTGGAGATGGAGATGGAGGTGGGAGATGGTGGGGATGATGATGGTGATGATGGTGATGCGAAAGTAAGGAAAAAATGAAGAAAAATAAAGAAAAGGAAGGATATTACCTATAACTCCAATGTCTCAACTCGACGTCTTACCATCACACGCTTGTCCTCGAAGCTCTCTCCCCGGCAACGGCGCCAAATTTGGTGTCACTCTAGCACAATGGTGAGTACCAACGTGAGAAGATTCACCTCATAATTGTCAATCCGTGGAGACGTGAGGACTAGTATGAAGACTATGAGCAAGTGAAGGCACAAGTGTGTGAGTGAGAAGCACACAAGCATGCACACACATACACACACACGCGCACACAAGGCAAGAACAAGGAGAGGAACAATGGAGTTCTTTGCATTAGTCAAAAAGTCTCTTACATAAGCTCAATTCACAAACAATCTAGCCTCAAAAATGAGCTCTCTAGCTCTTTTTATAGTTTTCTAACTAGCTTTGGTCTTGTCCAGACCTAGTGTCCGGCCTAGTTAAAAATTAGGTTCTAGAGCCTATTTGAGGGCTCAAACAGAGTCTAAAAAGTATGAAAATTGATATGTAGCTAGTTCTAATACTCCTCAAGCTCGAGGACTCCTCGGCTTGCACAAAATGGAGTCTATTCTACCAAAAACGGAATTTACAATGTTTGTGTAGTGATTAAAATCACTTGAGTTGTAAATGGTCCATGGAAAAAATGATTGGGCCTTGTTGCCGTATTGTGCATGACTCCTCCGTTGCGCTAGTATGCTCTTCATCTGACTTGTATGCCAACACTTGTATATACGCCTATTGCCCTAATGGGCTACTTATCTTTGTACATTCTCTAGTAATACATTCAGTATTGTGTGTTGTGCTGCAAGCTTCTTCTTTTTCCTTGTGCAGTTCCGTGCTTCTGCAGACGTCTAACTCCAACAATTGGTATCAGAGCAGGTCGGTCATCGCTTCATCTAGGGTGCCGTCAACACTCCTCCGGTTGCAGTCTCAGAATTGCACAAATTTTGGTGAGCATACTCAGTGTGTTTTCGAGATAAAAACGGCTTTGCTCTGTCGTGTTGAAATCGCGATCTGAGCTCGTTTCGGCCTTCGAACGCACTATCGTAGCGCTTGTGCAAGCTTATTTGTCTTTTTGTGCCAAACGTATATACCACTTTCTATTTGGCAATATAAGCGTCTCGAGTCTGCTACAGGTCTATTGGAATTTGTCTAGGTAGTTCTGTTCAAATTTTTGAGATACAGTCAATTTTTTGCATCAAGGTATTTTAGTCACCGGCCATGGCTGAAAGCAGTGGTGTATTCTGTATGTTGGCTGTTGAGGATAAGTTGGATGGTACCAACTACCCACTATGGGCTTATATGATGCGACATGTGTTGGTTGCAAAAGGATTGTGGAACATTGTGCAGGGTGTCAAAAAATGTCATATCACACCTGCAACTGTTATAACTGTAGGTACTAAAGCTGATGCAGAAGGTGTCGAAGATGGTGATATTCTGCATATTCCTGTTGGTGTTGTGGTTTCTACTGCACAGCAGATTCGTTGGGATGGCAGAGATGCCCAGGCACATGCATTGATAGCTTTGTCTATCAAACGTGCCATTATTCCTCATATACGCTCTTGCAGAATAGCTAAGGATGCTTGGGATACACTTACCACATTGTACCAAGCTAGGAATGAGGCTCGTGTTGCTTACCTCTGGAAACAATTGGAGAGTGAGCACATGAATGAAGGTGATTCTATGGACAGTTTCCTAACAAAGATCAAAGACTTGAAGGAGTAGTTGATTTGTGCTGATGAGGTTATACCAGATAGCTCACTTGTGCACACCGTTCTGAATGGTCTCTTCGGTTGATGATGAAAGGCAATCCAAATGCCTTGTCATTTGAGGAGTTTGTCTCTGTTCTGTTGCAGGAAGATCAGTCCAGGCAGAACAGGTCCATTATGTGTGTTGCAGATCAAGCTTTCTTGGCTAGTCAGAAGGGCAAAGGAAAATGGAGCTCTTCTACTAGTAAGCAGAAATCTACAAATGCTGCACATTCGAAGAACCAAGACAAAGATGAGAAGAAATCAGAAATTGTTTTGTAAGTACTGTAAAGGGAATGATCATATCATAAACAACTGTCCAAAACTGGCTGCAAAAGAGGCAAAGAAGAAAGAGGCTGGAATGGTTGTTGCAGAAGCCTCTACACCAAAAACGGAGTCTTCTAATCTTGTGCAGGAAGAAGAATGGGCGTTTACTACTGTTTGTAGTTTTGACCCATCTTCTCATGAGCAGTGCATGTCTACAGTAGACTTACATGTTTGGTACTTTGACAGTGGGATGACCAAGCATATTAACTCGCAGTGCAGTTTCTTCTCTTCACTCGAGCCTACCCCTACAGGGAATACTGTTACATGCACCAACAACTCCTCTTATCCTGTTCTGGGAGTTGATAAGATCATTTTGACTACTACTGATGGTAGTTCGTTCACTTTGTCAGAGGCTTTATTTGTGCCAGGGATCAAGAAGAACCTGTTATCAGTTTCTGCATTAGCCAAGAGGACTTGGTTGTGAAATTTGTTGATGATAGGTGTACAGTTCATGATCTGTCAAATGGCGATGTGATTATTGCTTCTGGCATTTTATGTCATGGGCTATATAATCTCATAGACTATGAAAGATTTGTGAATGATTCAGCATGTGCACTACATGATTCTCGGCTATCTCAAATACAAAGCTTTGGCATGCACGCTTTAGTCATCTGAATTTTGCTAGTTTGCTACGCCTACAGAAATATGAAATGGTGTCCTCTTTGCCCAAAATTGAGGCACCTGGAAAACATGTTTTTGAAGGCTGTATTTTGGGCAAAATGCAGCGTTCCTCATTTCCAAAAGATGGTTCAGTTCGGGCTACTCAGAAATTGGAGCTTGTACATAGTGATGTTTGTGGTCCTATGCAGACACCTTTGTTTGGAAATTATCTTTACTTCGTGACTTTCATTGATGATTTTCCCAGGCATGCATGGGTATATCCATTGAAGGCAAAGTCCGAAGTGTTCATGTGCTTCAAACAGTTTTTGGTTTTGGCTAAAAATCTGTCAGCATGTAAAATGGGCACCCTCCGTTCAGATCGAGGGGGGGAATATATGTCTTCTGATTTTAATGATTTCTAGCTGAACGTGGGATAAAACACCAGTGTACAGTGCCATATACACCTCAACAGAATGGAGTTGTTGAACGAAAGAACAGGTCACTCATGGAGATGGCGAGGTGTATGGTCAAGAGTCAAGCTTTACCACATAGTTTCTGGCTTGAGGTTGTCATATGTGCAGCATATGTACTGAACAGGTGTCCCACTAAAGCGCTGCACTCCGTCACTCCATATGAGGCTTGGCATTATTGCAAGCCATCGGTTGCTCATCTGCATGTTTTTGGTTGTTTGGAATATGCATTAGTGCCTGAACAACATAGCAGAAAATTGGATGATAAAGCAATAAAATGCATTTTTGTTGTGTACAATTGTGAAAGTAAAGGCTATCGTCTGTATCATCCACAGACTAAATGCATTCTGGTTAGCTGTGATGTTGTTTTTGTGGAAGATGCTATTCAGCCATTGTTTTCATATACTAAAGAGACATATGTTAGCTCCAAAGACATGTATGATACTTTGCTGCCTCTTTTTACAAGTGGTGAACCGTTCTTGAGCCCAAGGGAAAAAGTGATTATACGAGACTTTATGTTGTTCAAATCCCTCGGAATCGGTCCAACTGGATTACTTAGAGGCCATGATTATCTCGAAATGGATTTTTCTTATGGCTATGCACTAGCTCATAAGTTCCCGGCAAACGCACCAAAATGATATATCTCTAAACCCAAGGGAAAGGTGTCTTCACATATGCTTGTATTTTGCCTAGTTTTCTGGCACTATGTCACCTTCTTATTGCACTCATCCTCGTATCTATTCTCATTTAGGATTCCCCTCTTCCTCACTCACTTTTTCACACTCTCGCATACAACTTGAATCCACAAGCACACATTCATGCACTCTCAAATTCTCACACACATTGTCAAACCTTCCCTTCCGCTCACACTCCTTTACCCTACTCCTCACACATGCTCCCACCTCCTCTCACTTTTTCTCTCTCTCTCACTTGCTTTCTCTCCTTCAGAAATTCATTGTACCTCTAGAAGATCATTAGAGAGCAAAAAACAATTCTCACCATTGAAACCAAAACGACACATGTATCACAAAAACATTTCACAATAGATAGCGCTCTCACAAAATGATCGCATAACATCAAAACAGTACATATATAACAGAATATATATGAAACATAATAGGAATGAAACAATAAATATACATATGGACCAACAGACAAGTCAAGTATCCTATATGAATGAAACTACGTTTCTTTTTTTTTTTTGCATCTTATCTGAATTGTATTACAATCAAATATAGCCCACACAACCTCCTATATGAGTTGTAATTGAATTAAGCAAGAATATTCAATGCATGACATGGGAATATAACATTGAATCTTATCGGAATTGCAATACAATTCAATAAATAGCCCAAATAACCTTCACCAGCATAAGTAAGGCATTATGGTGGCTAACTCGAATCTCTAACTCACCAATCAAGTATTTGAAAGTAAGAATCACAACTCCCAACCTCGACATTTGCAGTGGACCTTTGCAAGTGATGCCATATAGTCTCCAGATCTTAAGCCATAAGGGGTCCTGCAAGCTGCAAGAATAGCTGATTTTGCATCCTCAGCATTCCCCTCAGCTTCATGATAAAGGCCTCCATCCTTGAAAAGTTTATATGCTTTTTGCATCACTGGTCTTCTATCTTGTCCAACCTCTAGAAACTGCTTCCTCGCGTTTTCAACTCCTTGTACGCGTGCCTCACAGATGAAACACCAGATTGATTCTTCAGTGTCATTTGGATTAACAGCTACATCCTCTCTAAACTGAACTGCACCTTCTGCGAATCTGTTAGCGTAGTATAATGATAGGCCCCTTTGCCAGAGGTCTGCAAATCAACAACGATGAAATAATAAATACAGAAAGGTATTGTGACAGCCACCAATTCAGAGATATCACTTGCGCATTTGACGATCGCTACACACATGGTTTCTGACGTGGATCAGATAGTAAAGCATTCTCAAACATCGTCAAAGATGCTTCAACATTTCCCTGAACAAGTAGCTGCATTCCACGTTTCACAAATAGAGAAGCTTTCCGCACGCTATTGCTTCCCGAAAGCATGGAAGCAGACATAGAAGCTGCGGCCACAGCAACAGTACCTACACTGGCCCAGAAAATGCTTACTCCCGCGACCACAACATGACGGCGATTAAAGCTTCGATCTCGCGAGAACGCGGATGACACTTTGACGAGAGGGGGAAGTGGATTGCTTGAGCGGAGAGTAACAGAACTCCAGGCCCGCGGAAAAACAAGACGGAGAAGTCCTGCAGCAAGAACGAACTGAAGCCAGTCTGTGGGAGGATAGAGCTCGATCACCTATTGCCATCAGTCCTCATGACTCGCAGATGAACTGAGCTTCAATCCTGTTAGCAACAACTTGTGTGGTCAGCACTGCCACAATGATCTCATGAGGTCTCTCTTCAGCACGACAACAGGAGTAGCTTCTGCATCCGACGCTCTTCTTTCTTCACGAAACCATCGTTGTCTTCGAACCTCAACTCCCTGCTTGCACTTGGAACGAGCACAGTCTCATCCCCCCCCTTGTGCTACGTACAGACACGCACCCCAACTAGAAAAAACGGCGACAGAAGACTTCCCCCCTTATCTTCAGCTCTCATATCCGTTTCTTGTGGATTCCGTGCTGCCTTCACTGTCTTCTGCTGCTTTCCTCGAAAAGGTAGAGCCGCGCGAAACTTGAAGCTATGAAGAAGCGGGCCAGCGAATCTGAGAAACTCCAAAACGATGCGTTGCTGCTCCCCATGGAGAGAGTGGGAAGATCGAGTCGTTCCCTACTTTTCTGACGATGAAACCAGCGTGCACGAACGCGGCCATTCTAGTGCAATCACCTTATCATCAAGGTGAGGACGTGGTCTTTTCAATCTGTTCATAAAGAGCTCCTTACGGCCAGACCCTAAAAATGCGAGCACAGTCTTGTACAGATAGCTTGAAGATTGCAGACACTTGCTCAAGCTCCATACGCTCAATAAGGACATTTTTTCCAACAAATTCCCCATGTGGATCACTCATAGAAGAAAGATCACAATCTCCATCATGCTTGACATAGTAAAACTTCATAAAGATCTCTGCATTGTACTGACGCATAATGGCATATAATTCCACAGGTCTAGGGAACTTAGGTGGTCCTCCAAATCCTCCAAGTTTGGCATCATAACATTTTGCTAACTGAGTTTCTTGAAGTTCTAGTGCCCAGGAAAGCCATTTTGTTTCTCCCCCCACTTCAAATAGATCCAAAAGACCTCCTTTGCTTTATCAACTAAGCCACATTTGGCATACATGTCAATCACTGCATTTCCAACAGCAGTACCAAGTTCCCGATCCATTATGATCATGATGGCGTCATGTAGTTGCAAATACTTCCCTTCAAACATTTGATCACTCTTCAAATACCTGTAATCAAACATCTTCTTCTGCCAATTTCAAACATATTAGTGCACCAAAACTGACCATTTATTGAGCTAACATACTCCCCTCTTCTTAATTGCGAAGTCGTCCTCGACGAGCGATATGCTACCTGCACTCCAGTTCCGACATGGGATCATCACTCAATCAAATACAAATCTTTACCTTACATGACCATACTCTTCTTCCTCAATGTAGCACCTGCGATCACCCTCATACAATCATCGGTCAGTACCAAAATCCAATCATTTCACTTACCATCTTTGTCCATCCTGATGTATCTTCATTGACATGTCCACTTGTCTGCAAACTTCATTAAACATTAGAACTTTTCGTCATCAAATCACAATAACATTTACAACCAAAATGGAAAGACAATCATCCACATCACACATATATACTCACACACACATCACGATCCCGCATCACACATGCATTCTCGTCACACACAACATACATACATGCAAACAGAAAACATGTCCACATTCGCTCTCGTCACTCTTTTCGACTACTCATTCAACACGTCACACATCTTTATTCCACATGCATACTCAACACACTTTCCACACACCATCAAAAACCATTTTCGAGTTCCGTTTCGATACTCTTCCCAACCACACGATCGCTTTCTTGATTCCTTTTTCTCGTTTCTAACTGGGTTCTCTTGCCAATTTCCCATTTCCTTCCCACCTAGGGTTTTCTATTCCCACTTATCTTTTCATCTACTCTGTGCTCTTTTGTTCATCAATCAGATCCTATGCTTGGTCGCCACCACCTCTCCTAAATTGATGGACACGCGACAAAGACCACTCAAGCCTAACACGAGCTCACCTCGACAGGACCACTCATCATCAATGCGATTCAGGACTTCTCAAGTTGTCATACCACCTAAGAGCCAAACTGAACACTTCCGGAAGGTTTGCAGACAAACAATGCAACTAGCACGATTGGATCTCTCAAGTCAAAGTCTTCCACAGACACGTCGTAGCCAAAATCCTAGCCGAGCTTAAGCTTCGATTCGATATACCTCATCGGGAGTCCACACATAACCCAAATCCCCACAATACAAACACAGATATTCCCATCCGAGCATCATGCTCTCTCACCTTTCTTATGTCCCCCCTCGAGCGAGGAATTCTTCTCATTCATTTTTTCCACAATTTTTTCTCTCTTTTTTCATCATTTTTTTTTTCGTATTTACTCACACTTGCCGGCCTATGCTGAAGCTGGATGCGACTCGTGGACTCGACCACCCGATCGAGTTTGTTCCACCCATCTACCAACCCAACGTAGCGCGCGACACACAGACAGCTAACCCTATGCGAAACCGACGTCGGTTCGTGGCTTTGACCACCCGGCCAAAGTGGGTCCACCCACCTATCGGCCCACATAGGCGCGTAGCCACACTCACACATACACAAACATATATTTTTTTCATTTTCTTTTCATTCCCGCATCTCGAGAATTAGGAGACAAAAGAAAGGATCTTTTTTCCCAACCATCCCAATCACGACACACACACACATATATCCCCTCGTGGACATCCCAATGAGACATATCTCCTCTTTGGTGCCACTCAAGCCAAAATCCAGCCACTAATGCCATGGTCAACCCGTCCTCGCAAAACCCGCACATACTAACCACTTTGTCGACCTGAAACCTCAAAAAGTGTCACTTCAGTCCTAAGCGTACAGTCAACTCGATCCATCCGTCCTCACATCTCTGACTCGCAATCTGCAAAGCAAACCCTACTCAGACTACAGCCGTCCTCACCAGCATCCATTGCCTCGTCTATTTTTTCATCTCCAACCTCTGCCTCGCAGAGATTCCACATGATTCGACAAATGACCTGAAAAATTATTATTGCTCATTGTGGTCCTCAATGATTCAAGCCTCGCCGCTAAGTCCCTTAATCCTTGTTTGTTGTGCTCAATATCACTCTGATATTGGAACAGGTCACAATCGATGCCTCGGACCCGATTCCATATTTGCTCCATCTCTTTATCTTCTCTCACCCTTTTTGCAGATTCGAGGGGAACATCCTCCCTCTTCTCAACTCGAACAGTCAACTTCTCGACTTCCTCTCTAATCGATCTTTCCTCCCAAATCCTACTCATATTTTCTTCATTTAGATCATCTACCTTCTTCAACAATTCATTCTTCATTTTTTCTAACTCCGTTCCGAATGCATCCAACCTATCCAACACCGCTTTCAGCTCTTCCTCCATTTTTCCTGCTTTCGGGTCCTCTACCTGTACTCGCATCTCATCGTCTTTCCGATTCATCCACCTACCGAGCTTGCTACTCAGCTTTGCATTCTCTTTTTCTACCCGTCCAACTTTCTCATCACTCTCTGCTTGGACACTTTTCATTCTTTCTAATTCCAGGTGGAACTCTTCCGCTACCTTACCCGCTTGGTCATCATGTCTACCAGTCATCTCTCGCAATTTCTCGATCTCCTTTTCCATTCGGTCGACTCTCTGTGCCATGTCATCATCCTCTCGTGAGAGCTCCTCTTCAATTGAAACTCCATGGCAATTAGCTATCATCAAGCCAGTTCTTAGGTCTAGGGCCACATTTTCATGCTCAGACCTCGAAAGACCTTCCCTCAAGCTTTTGTTCCCCCTTTTTAACTCCTTGTTTTCACTTTCCAATGCTCGTACTTGCTTTTCCCAAGCTCCTAAGACCTCGGTAATTTTCACTTGAGTTTCCTCTAATTTCTCTATTTTGATCCTCTCATTATCTCGCTCTTCTCGCAGACATTCCCACTGACGTAGTATGCTTGCCAACGAACTCTCATTATCTTCGGCTTTCACATAAAAGGTCGCAACCTGAGGACTAACCTCTTTTGCCACGACCTCCTCAATGAGAACATCCTTCGCACGACACACGTGCTCGCATAGCTTCTTGTTTCCGCATTCCACGCATCTAGGGACGAAGTCCAATGGGGTTGACACACGAGGGCAAAACTTTGCAATGTGCCCAACTTTCTCGCAACACCAACACCGAATATAATTCGAGATTGGACCACCCCGACGACATTCATATGCATGGATTCGCATTGAGTGTCCAAACCCGTTTCGACTTCTAGTCCCTCTCGGAGTCATCATTCTCGAGCTAATTTCTCGAACATCTACAACTTGTGTACTTTGTGCCATCTCTCTACCAAGACCAAAGCAACCAATGCGGGGCTTGGCTGTGCCACACAATTGGGGCACCAAGCGAACTCGTAGCACTCTCTATGAGATGTGCTAAGCCGATTCCCGGCAGACGCACCAAATGAACCGTTCTTGAGCCCAAGGGAAAAAGTGATTATACGAGACTTTATGTTGTTCAAATCCCTCGGAATCGGTCCAACTGGATTACTTAGAGGCCATGATTATCTCGAAATGGATTTTTCTTATGGCTATGCACTAGCTCATAAGTTCCCGGCAAACGCACCAAAATGATATATCTCTAAACCCAAGGGAAAGGTGTCTTCACATATGCTTGTATTTTGCCTAGTTTTCTGGCACTATGTCACCTTCTTATTGCACTCATCCTCGTATCTATTCTCATTTAGGATTCCCCTCTTCCTCACTCACTTTTTCACACTCTCGCATACAACCTGAATCCACAAGCACACATTCATGCACTCTCAAATTCTCACACACATTGTCAAACCTTCCCTTCCGCTCACACTCCTTTACCCTACTCCTCACACATGCTCCCACCTCCTCTCACTTTTTCTCTCTCTCTCACTTGCTTTCTCTCCTTCAGAAATTCATCGTACCTCTAGAAGATCATTAGAGAGCAAAAAACAATTCTCACCATTGAAACCAAAACGACACATGTATCACAAAAACATTTCACAATAGATAGCGCTCTCACAAAATGATCGCATAACATCAAAACAGTACATATATAACAGAATATATATGAAACATAATAGGAATGAAACAATAAATATACATATGGACCAACAGACAAGTCAAGTATCCTATATGAATGAAACTACGTTTCTTTTTTTTTTTTGCATCTTATCTGAATTGTATTACAATCAAATATAGCCCACACAACCTCCTATATGAGTTGTAATTGAATTAAGCAAGAATATTCAATGCATGACATGGGAATATAACATTGAATCTTATCGGAATTGCAATACAATTCAATAAATAGCCCAAATAACCTTCACCAGCATAAGTAAGGCATTATGGTGGCTAACTCGAATCTCTAACTCACCAATCAAGTATTTGAAAGTAAGAATCACAACTCCCAACCTCGACATTTGCAGTGGACCTTTGCAAGTGATGCCATATAGTCTCCAGATCTTAAGCCATAAGGGGTCCTGCAAGCTGCAAGAATAGCTGATTTTGCATCCTCAGCATTCCCCTCAGCTTCATGATAAAGGCCTCCATCCTTGAAAAGTTTATATGCTTTTTGCATCACTGGTCTTCTATCTTGTCCAACCTCTAGAAACTGCTTCCTCGCGTTTTCAACTCCTTGTACGCGTGCCTCACAGATGAAACACCAGATTGATTCTTCAGTGTCATTTGGATTAACAGCTACATCCTCTCTAAACTGAACTGCACCTTCTGCGAATCTGTTAGCGTAGTATAATGATAGGCCCCTTTGCCAGAGGTCTGCAAATCAACAACGATGAAATAATAAATACAGAAAGGTATTGTGACAGCCACCAATTCAGAGATATCACTTGCGCATTTGACGATCGCTACACACATGGTTTCTGACGTGGATCAGATAGTAAAGCATTCTCAAACATCGTCAAAGATGCTTCAACATTTCCCTGAACAAGTAGCTGCATTCCACGTTTCACAAATAGAGAAGCTTTCCGCGCGCTATTGCTTCCCGAAAGCATGGAAGCAGACATAGAAGCTGCGGCCACAGCAACAGTACCTACATTGGCCCAGAAAATGCTTACTCCCGCGACCACAACATGACGGCGATTAAAGCTTCGATCTCGCGAGAACGCGGATGACACTTTGACGAGAGGGGGAAGTGGATTGCTTGAGCGGAGAGTAACAGAACTCCAGGCCCGCGGAAAAACAAGACGGAGAAGTCCTGCAGCAAGAACGAACTGAAGCCAGTCTGTGGGAGGATAGAGCTCGATCACCTATTGCCATCAGTCCTCATGACTCGCAGATGAACTGAGCTTCAATCCTGTTAGCAACAACTTGTGTGGTCAGCACTGCCACAATGATCTCATGAGGTCTCTCTTCAGCACGACAACAGGAGTAGCTTCTGCATCCGACGCTCTTCTTTCTTCACGAAACCATCGTTGTCTTCGAACCTCAACTCCCTGCTTGCACTTGGAACGAGCACAGTCTCATCCCCCCCCTTGTGCTACGTACAGACACGCACCCCAACTAGAAAAAACGGCGACAGAAGACTTCCCCCCTTATCTTCAGCTCTGATATCCGTTTCTTGGGGATTCCGTGCTGCCTTCACTGTCTTCTGCTGCTTTCCTCGAAAAGGTAGAGCCGTGCGAAACTTGAAGCTATGAAGAAGCGGGCCAGCGAATCTGAGAAACTCCAAAACGATGCGTTGCTGCTCCCCATGGAGAGAGTGGGAAGATCGAGTCGTTCCCTACTTTTCTGACGATGAAACCAGCGTGCACGAACGCGGCCATTCTAGTGCAATCACCTTATCATCAAGGTGAGGACGTGGTCTTTTCAATCTGTTCATAAAGAGCTCCTTACGGCCAGACCCTAAAAATGCGAGCACAGTCTTGTACAGATAGCTTGAAGATTGCAGACACTTGCTCAAGCTCCATACGCTCAATAAGGACATTTTTTCCAACAAATTCCCCATGTGGATCACTCATAGAAGAAAGATCACAATCTCCCTTCATGCTTGACATAGTAAAACTTCATAAAGATCTCTGCATTGTACTGACGCATAATGGCATATAATTCCACAGGTCTAGGGAACTTAGGTGGTCCTCCAAATCCTCCAAGTTTGGCATCATAACCTTTTGCTAACTGAGTTTCTTGAAGTTCTAGTGCCCAGGAAAGCCATTTTGTTTCTCCCCCCACTTCAAATAGATCCAAAAGACCTCCTTTGCTTTATCAACTAAGCCACATTTGGCATACATGTCAATCACTGCATTTCCAACAGCAGTACCAAGTTCCCGATCCATTCTGATCATGATGGCGTCATGTAGTTGCAAATACTTCCCTTCAAACATTTGATCACTCTTCAAATACCTGTAATCAAACATCTTCTTCTGCCAAATACAAACATATTACTGCACCAAAACTGACCATTTATTGAGCTAACAAGTGGACAGCCTAGTGCTTGTCCCAATGAGGCAACTTCTCAACCTTTGCAGGTTTCATGTGATGATGCAGATCATTCCATTTCTGATGCAGATTTACATGATGCACTAGTTGATGAGAGAGCTGATATTGAGCAGGCAAAAACTATGCCAAAATGGCTCATGCATACTTTGCGTGACAACAAATTAGATGCACCTCTATCATATCGTAATCGTTTAGGCTCTCATAGTGCCTCTTTCGCATCAGATTGCTATTATATGGCTGCATCTAGTCTCTGTGATAAGAATGAGCCTCTTTCGTTTGATGAAGCACAAAATTCAAAGAACTCGATGGTTGCTATGCAATCTGAATATCATGCTATAATGAAGAATGGTACTTGGTCTTTATGTGACTTGCCTTGAGGCAAGAAGGCCATTGGCAGTAAGTGGGTATACAAGCTGAAGCGTAAACTGGATGGTACAATTGACAGGTATAAGGCTAGGCTTGTTGCAAAGGGTTATGCACAAGAAAGAGGCATTGCTTTTGATGGGACCTTTGCACCTACATGTCGTATGACTACTGTTCGGAGCATATGTGCACTTGCAGCTCATCATGGTTGGAATGTACATCAGTTGGACATTAAAACAACATTTCTGAATGGTGACTTGCATGAAGAAGTGTATGTTTTTCAGCCCCATGGCTTTGTGCAGAAAGGGCATGAAAACCAGGTGTGCAGGTTAAAGAAGGCATTATATGGTTTAAAGCAAGCACCATGTTCTTGGTATGAGAAGATACATGCCTATCTAATTGCACATGGTTTTGAGAACAGTCCAACGGAAAGCACCTTATATGTTAAGTGTGCTAATGATGTGCTTCTGATCATTGTTGTCTATGTCGACGACATGCTACTCACTGGTCCTATTGAGAAGCATATTGCTGATTTTAAGGCTGATTTGCATGCCTGATTTGAGATGTCTGATTTGGGGCATTTGCATCACTATTTGGGCATTCAGTTTATGCAAGTTGATGGTGGAATGGCTTTGTGTCAAACGAAATATATTGACACATTATTGCAGCGTTTTGGCCTTGAAGACTATAAGCCTATTGCCACTCCTATGGAGACAGGTTTACGATTGAGTCTTCATGATGCTCGAGATGCATTTGATGCTGTTCTCTATTAGTAAGTTGTTGGATGCTTGATTTACTTATGCATTACTCGGTCAGATATTCAGTTTGCTGTCTCACAGATGAGCAGGTTTATCATTGTCTAGGAGTCGAGCATTGGCAGGCTGTTAAGCACATCTTTCGCTACTTGAGTGGTACTTGGCTACTTGAGTTGTTTTATCCCAAGGGGGGATCACTACCGCCAGATTTGCATGCTTTTTTTGACTCTGATTGGGTTGCTTGCTATTGATGGAGAGTGTTAATCTCCAAAAGAACAAGCTACTCTTGTAGTTAGAGCACCTCTATAACAAGAATAACTCAAACCTTCACCAATTTTAGAGAATCAATGATCAATTATAAAGATTTTGAAAAATCTATGAAGGAGATGACTACACAGAAAGTGTGCTGCACATATCTCTCTCATTAACTTATCAATTGTGTAAAGTTTTTTATGAAACTTTGCACAAGGTGTCGTTTACAATTTGTGCACCTTCTCCAAGTTGAATCACTCCAAAAGATTCAGTATATCTTGAGAAATGATCTCAACAAGTTACCTATGGCTAAAACTGCTCTTCTGAGAAGTCAATTTAGACACTTATAAGTTTTAACAATTGGTTCTCTTAATCTAGAACCTGTTTATGAAAATGCTTTTAGCCACAGATAGCTTACTTTCCAACTTAAAGATTGAGTGCTGCTTGGTCAAAACTTTACACTGTGGAAGGAGAACTGACCAAAACATTAACATCAAATTTTGCGCCTGTTTCAGGAACCAGTGAACACTTCTTCACATATGAATGTTCCTACACATAATTCTCATAGCCTGTTTACAATTAGGCTCTCAAACTTTAACATAGACTCATAACTTATGGACTTAGATATCTACAAAAGATTTCTTGAAATGATCAAGCACAGAAGGAGAATGCTCAGAAACATCGGGCGTAATTTTTCTTCCATTCCTGAAGAAATTTACAACTAAGTGATGAGAGAGATTCTATTCACTTCTAAACATGTCTAATGACATCTAATTCTCCTCTATTCTTGTTCTCACATAATCTCTCCTATTTGCCCCGACAGTTTTCATAGTATATATAGGCAAATATTTACAAGCTCATGACTATACAAAAGTATAAGTGAAGTATCTCTCAATTAATGTACATATGTGTACATCTCTTTCAACTTCTGAATATGCACTTCCTCCATGCTTCATAACTTGAACTTTCCTTCAGTCCTTGACTTCCAAACCTTCATTAAAACTTCAATTGTTGATTGCACTGCACCAATAGCTCCCCCTCAATCATCAATTGAGGTTTTCTCTATCTTCTTTTGTTGTCAGGATCTTGCTCACGCGCATACAGAGATTACGGATGCTGAAAACACACAGACAACTAGACGCAACAAGAGACGAGATAGAACGCAGTATTGGGTGCAATCTCCCCCCATGCACTCTGTTTCGACAGTCCATAGAGTGCATGTATTTATAGGACTTTTTGATTACGTCGAAAAGAGTGGTTACATGAGAGCGGCTTTGAAAAGCAAGCGTGAAACTAAAAGTTGGTAACTTTTACAGAAAGCCATTGCTTTCAATAACAAAAACTGCGGTCTACAACGACCCTTATTCTAACCATTACTTTTCTAACTGTTTCTAACAATAGAACCTTCTACGCAAATTTATTTACAAAGTAAATAATAATTATTCGGATTATTGATATCCGCCCTTTCAGGCTTTGCACGCTCCTCACGAACCTTCAGCTGCTATATCAGAAACATCAAAAACACATTAATACATCAATAATTTAACACTCTAACAATGCATTGTTCAATAATAGTTTAACACTCCAACAATGCATTGTTCAACATATTCCATGTTACAATCCAACAATGCATTGGCCAACATATTCCATGTTACACTCCAACAATGCATTGTTCAACATATTCCATAAGTTATAACATGCCGCTCGGTTGAAAAAGCAACTGACCTCAGTTGATAAAATAATCAACATGGATGGCCAGTCACATGTTTCATCACTGAATAAGAAAAATAGGCATGTGCCATGTAAAAACACATGCATGGAAATGTTGATGGAGCTGTTACATTAATGTGTTTGTGTATGATATGCAAAAATTAAGTGGTCATAATGAGGTCTTAATTGTGTTTTATGTATCCATTGACATTCTTCAATAGAGTGATTTTTGTACTTAACCAAATATCGATGATATTGAGTACATGTGCCTGTAGTAGTGACATCATGATCAATTATTTTCTCAGGAACTAAGATTTCAGATTGTTCTTCAATTAAAGGGGGATCATCAAGCAGTGGAGTGAGTGGTAAAGTTCCTTTAAATGCACGCTTTACGTGAGTGTGACTAATCAATGGAAATGGCTGGAAATCATGCCGTGCAGACAAAGTAATGATTTGACCTTTAAATTAAAAGTTAAAGGTATGCGTATGGTAGTCAATACGGGGGTTATAATGGTGATGAAAAGGCCTACCTAGCATAATATCGTAAGATTGCAAAGGTGCAATTAAAAATGTTCGTGAATCAACATATGGGCCTACGCTAATCGTAACATCTTGCACTTCTCGTGTTACATTGTAACGACTACCTTGAAATGCCATTATTTAAGTTCTTGTACTAATAAATGTGAAATGAAGTCATGTGAACTACCATCGTCATGTAGAATTTTAACTACTTTATTATTTGGTGTACCCTGCATGCAAAGTAGAGAGTGAAGAGAGATATCGTTACCCAAGGTACTTCAGTCTTTCGCCACTGATTCCTCTGTCCAAACAGGAGGAATTTCTTCATTATGGACCTCCATGTTATGCAATTGAGTTGTAGCTGGTTTCATGTGAAGGGGTCGCAATCTGCATCTTGTTTTTGTATGTCTAGGTTTACCACAATTCCAACAAGTGATTCGTGGTCGCTTCTGTCGGGCATCCACCACTGAAGTTTGAAGGGTAGGTGGTTTGGTTGGTTGGAGAGATGAAGCAATGGGTGGAGTTGAGTAACTAGATTGTGGAGGACGAGGAAAACTAGGGTAAGATGGGGCATTAAAAGTACGCTTCATAGGAAATGCAGGTTTAACAGAAAGTGGTCGTTGGCGTGGTTGTTGTAGACGGATTGACTTGGTTATGGACTGGAATTCTTTTTTTGCATCATAGGCAAAAGATATAGCCTCGTTGAGGGTTGTAGGTTGTAGGGTGTGAAGCTTAGCTTGGATTCCCACCTCCAAACCATCTTCATATTTATGCTGCAAGATATCCTCTATTACATCTTCAAGCATTCGAACAAGTAGTAAATTTTGCCAGAACCGCTGTGTGTAGGTAGTAACCGTATCACCCTCCTTCCATGTAAGGGTCGTCCATGCACGTCGAACATGTAAATGGTATTGAGGAGGAAGAAAAGAATCCTTCACTTTTTCTTGGAAAGCCTTCCACGTTGTTGGACGCTCCGTACTGTGCCGCAGGACATTCCACCAGAGTTGAGCTTTACCTACTAAATAGTTAGTGGCAAATTTAACTTTTTCACTTTCAGCATATATCTCATCAGTATAAAAATCATCAAACTGCGACAACCAAGAAAGGACTAAAGGCCCATCCTTTCGGCCATCAAATCGTAGAAACTGGTAATTTCTAGTACCAATCTTCGAATGAGTAACATCAGATTGGGCAGAAACAATAGCTTTTACTACTCTCGTAAGGTTATCTTCCTCAGCTTGTATCTTTTGGAGGACTTCATCACGTTGTTGGATCTCATTTTGAGCTCCTCGAAGCTCATGCCGCAAGAGCTCTAGTTGTTGTTCAAGTGTTGCCTCAGGTAGAGGTGAATTATTGTAATCCTCCATGGTGCTCTTGGACCCTTAAACTAGTGTTTTCCTCTCGGGATGTACCCTCAGGGAATGTACCCTAGCCGAAAAGTACCCTGTCTGGATGTACCCTGGTGTACCCTGAGAAGTGTACCCTGAAAAATGTACCCTGACAGGATGTACCCTGAGACGCGCCACGTCGCGTCGTGCCGTGCCGCCTTGAAAAGTAAAAACTGAAAGTTATGTTAAAGATAAGAGCCCTAGAACTTGAGTGACAACTCCAAGAAAGAGTCTAGTGGTAAAAGTACTTCCCTTGAAAGTAGCAGGTTGTGGGTTCAAATCCTCCTACCTTAGGGAATCTAAACCACTCTATTGCCACTCAAAAATTAAAATTGCCTCGCGCATAGCCAACGGCTGCCAACGGTCGCCAAGGGAGCCTTGGGTGCTAATGTTGCCAATGTATTGCCTAAGTTATTGCCTAAGTCGACGCCTTAGTCGACGCCGAAGGAGTAAACGTAGGAGCAAACGTAGGTGAAAACGTAGGTTCTGGTTCTGGAACTGGAACAGAAACAGAAACAGAAACCAGAAACTAGAACAAGAACCGGAACCGAAGACGAAGACGAAGACGAAGACGGAGAGGGAATCACGAACAGAGAACAAAACCCTCTGTATTGACGTGTGCAGAGCTCTGATACCACTATTGTCAGGATCTTGCTCACGCGCATACAGAGATTACGGATGTTGAAAACACACAGACAAATAGACGCAACAAGAGACGAGACAGAACGCAGTATTGGGTGCAATCTCCCCCCATGCACTCTGTTTCGACAGTCCACAGAGTGCATGTATTTATAGGACTTTTTGATTACGTCAAAAAGAGTGGTTACATGAGAGCGGCTTTGAAAAGCAAGCGTGAAACTAAAAGTTGGTAACTTTTACAGAAAGCCATTGCTTTCAATAACAAAAATTGCGGTCTACAACGACCCTTATTCTAACCATTACTTTTCTAACTGTTTCTAACAATAGAACCTTCTATGCACCTTTATTTACAAAGTAAATAATAATTATTAGGATTATTGATATCCGCCCTTTCACGCTTTGCACGCTCCTCACGAACCTTCAGCTGCTATATCAAAAACATCAAAAACACATTAATACATCAATAATTTAACACTCTAACAATGCATTGTTCAATAATAGTTTAACACTCCAACAATGCATTGTTCAACATATTCCATGTTACAATCCAACAATGCATTGGCCAACATATTCCATGTTACACTCCAACAATGCATTGTTCAACATATTCCATAAGTTATAACATCTTTATTCCTGCCATGTCTTTGAATCTCTGTAGCTTTGGTCCATCCAAGCTTTTGGTTAGCATATCAGCTATCTGATCTTTTGTTGAAGTATGTATTACTTCAATCTCTTTATCCATCACCTTCTCTCTTAGAAAGTGATACTGAATCTCATTGTGTTTGGTCCTGGCATGAAAAATAGGATTAGCAACTAAATACAATGAACTCATGTTATCTCCATGAATGGTGGGTGTACTCTGAATGATGTCAAAACTCTTCATCAGAGTCTTAAGCCATATCACTTCCTTTGCAGCTTCAACCATACCTTTGTACTCTGCTTCTATAGATGACAAAGCAACTGTGTGTTGCTTCTTTGAACACCAAGAAATTAACTTATCTCCCACATAACATAAGTATCCATAAGTTGATCTCCTATCATCTGAATTACCTGCCCAATCTGCATCACTATATATCTTAATGTTTGTATCTGTGTAAAACCAAAATACAAACCTTCTTTGAGTGTGCCCTTAATGTACCTCAACACTCTTTGACCTGCAATCCAATGTTCTTTCCTAGGACAATGCATGAATTGAGACAAAACTTCAACTGCATATGACAAATCAGGCCTAGTTAATGTAGCATATATCAGACTACCAACCAAATACTGATATAGTTTCATATCCTTGAACTCTTCACCTCCATATTTGTTCAATTTGTGATTCACCTCCATTGGAGTAGGTGCTACCCTGCAATCATTCATCTTAAACTTGATCAACAAGTTTCTCAAATACCTTTCTTGAGTCACATACACTCCATGTTGAATGTATGAAATCTCCATGCCCAAGAAATATGACAAGTCTCCCAAATCACTGATCTTAAATTCTTTCTCCATTTGCTTCTCTTAGGCTTTGAATGCCTTTCTCATCTGTACCTGTAAGAAATATATCATCAACATATATGCATATGTAAATGAATCCATCATCACTTGCTTTAACAAGCAAGCTACTATCTGCCTTTGACACTTGAAATCCAAGTTCTTTCAAGAACTTCACAAGTCTATAATTCCATGCCCTTGGGGCCTGCTTCAAACCATACAAAGCTCTCTTGAGCTTACATACATACTCTGGATACCTTTCATCTCTGAATCCTTGGGGTTGCTCCATGAAAACATCATCTGAAATATAACCATTCAAAAAAGCATTCTTCACATCTGATTGACATAATTTCCAACCTTTACATGCAGCAATAGCTATGAGTGTCCTGATAGTTGTCATCTTTGCCACAGGACTATATGTTTCATCATAATCAATGCCATATGTCTGAGCAAAACCCTTCACAACAAGTCTAGCTTTATATCTAGACACACTTCCATCTGCATACCTCTTTGTCTTGTAGACCCACTTGCATCCAATGATCTTCTGGCTATTTGGTTTAGGAACTAAATCCCATGTCTGATTCTCCATCAATGCATCATATTCGTCCTGCATAGCTTTCTCCCAATTCTCCTTACCTTTTTCCTCTTCATATGTAGAAGGGTCTTCATCTGTCTTCATCATATAAGCATGATCTTTTGTAGCCAAAAAAGAAGTGTCATAGCTATACCTTGTGGGTTTCCACTTGTGTCTTGATGACCTTCTAAGTTCTCCACTCCCTGAGGTTTCTGGTTCATCACACTCAGGATCAAACCTTGGCATTTCTTCAACTTCAACCTGTACTTCATTATTCTCCTCTTCATCAAATATCTGAACCTTTGATTTACCTTTCTTTTGATTCACAACTTCTTCATCACCTGCATTAATATTGATTGTACCTGCATACCAAGTACCTTGCTCATCAAATGTAACATCTTTTGATACAATGAATTGTTTTGTGGATGGACTCCACAACCTATATCCCATCTGCTTATCATCATAACCAATGAATACATACTTTTCAGCTTCAGGTTCCAATTTGTGCCTTAATTGTGATGGCAGATATGCATATGCCAAACACCCAAATACTTTGCAATGATCTAGAGTAGGTCTCTTACCCCACCATGCCTCATATGGTGTCATACCCTGCAAAGCTTTACATGGTAACCTATTAACCAAATAAGTAGCTGTATTTACAGCCTAAGCCCACAAATAATTAGGGCAATTTTTCTCCTTCATCATGGATCTTGCAAACTCAACAAGAGTTCTATTTCTCCTTTCTGCTACACCATTTTGTTGAGGAGAGTACCTGCAAGTAACCTCTCTCTTTATACCAGCATTCCACAAGTAATCACTGAACTCATTAGAGAAATACTCTCCCCCTCCATCTGACCTTAGTCTCTTCAACTTATGACCTGTGATTCTCTCTGCATACACATGATAGTGTTTAAATGTATTGAATACCTCTGACTCATCTTTGATCACATAGATAGTGATCCATCTGGTAGCATCATCAGCATAAATCACATAATACCTTGAACCATTGATACTGAAATCTTTTGATGGCCCCCACACATCTGTGTGTACCAATTCAAGCTTCTCTGAATACATAAAACCATGCTTGAAATAAGATTGCTTATGAGCCTTACCTAATTGACATGCCTCACATCTGTATGTCATATGTTGACCTGCAACATTAGGCAATCCAAGCACTGAACCATTGTTAACCATATCTTTGATACCTCTTTCATTGAAATGTCCAAGCCTCTTGTGCCAAACATCTAACTCAGAGATCTTATTCCCTCCATAAGTGAACAAGGCATGACCAACATTACCTTGAATCTTCAATGTGAACAATCTTCCTTCTTTCTTCCCTGAAACAATCTGTTTATACCCATTGCTAGGGTCTTCCACAAACACTCCTTCATTAGTGAATCTAACTTCATAACCTTTTTCAACAATTTGTCCTACACTTATCAGATTCTTAGGAATTGTAGGAACATACAAGACCTTACTCAAGAGGGTACTTCCATCCTTGGCCTTCACTGATCCAATTGACTTCACATTGTGCTTTGTATTGTCACCTGTTTGAACTACATGATTAGTTATCTTATTCTCCAAATCAATATATAATCATCAATGCTATGTTACCACTCAGGTGATTGCTACACCCTGATTCAATGTAGAAAACTCTTTGATCTTCACTTTGCCTTTCACAAGTTGCATTCACTATCAATGTTGAATCCTCCTTCTGATCTGAAGCATAATTGTAGTAGGTATTGTTGTATTGTTGACTTTGGAATCCTCTACCTGTATTTCTTCCAAAGTAACCTCTACTACCTCTACCTCTGAAATTACCTCTTTGATTTCTGCCACCTCTTCCTCTTGAATTAAAATTCTGATTATATCCACCATTACTCTAAGTATTATGCCAACAATCATTAGCTAACTGATTTGTCTTACCACAAATCCAGCAAGCTTTGACTCCATCTTTATTACTCCTACCTCTTCCTCTACCTTTGCCACCTCCTCTTCCTCTTAGGAAGTTGGTTTGACTAGTTGTGCCTTCATCTTCATTTGCTTGTTGCTTCCCTTTGCTATTTTTCTTCTTATCCTTTGAATACATTGCATGACCTGCACTTTTGTCACCTTCACCTTTGGCATCCTGCTCAAAGGTTAACATATGTCCTAGCAACTGATTTAAGTCAAGAGTAAAATGATCAAGAGATAATTCAGTAGACAAAATGAATGGCTTCCATTTGTCATCACCTCTCAACCCTGTGAGGATTTGCCTTACCAATTTATCCTCCTCAATGTCTTCATCAACTACTCCTAATGCATCTGCAATGTCCTTCATCCTTGTTACATAGTCTGAGATGGATTGAGAAGCCTTCTTCTTGAAAGTGGTAAATTCTTCCCACAAAGATGCCTTCCTTGACTTTGTGGTGTTTTGAAAATGCTCCTCCAAAGCATTCCATATATCACTTGCACTTTCAAGACCTCTAATGTGAGGTAGCAAGTAGTCATTGACAGCCATATAGATAATGCTCCTAGCTTGAGCATCTCTCTTCATCCAATTCTTCAAATCTGATAATTCTTCCCTAGTTGGAACACTAGGATCTCTGAATTGAGGTTTTTCTTCTTCACCTGTAATATAAGCTATCAAGTCTTTGCTCATAAGATGAGCTTCCATCCTCATTGACCATGCTGGATAGTTCTCTCTATCCAACTTCTCTATTTGAAGAGAATCTCCCATCCTTTCTTCTCCTGTATATTGATTTCTTCAAAATTTATGAGTAATAGATGTACCTTTACTTCGAATAATGTTCCTTTTGTCTTCTTTGATGTCGTATGACCTCCTTCTCAAGCTTTTCCCTCAAGCTTTCACCTTTTGAACCTTCAGATACTGAATTCTTTGCACCTGCAGAAGTCAGGGTCCTCCTTCCTTCAATTCTGATGCTTCCTGCTCTGATACCACTAATGGAGAGTGTTAATCTCCAAAAGAACAAGCTACTCTTGTAGTTAGAGCACCTCTATAATAAGAATAACTCAAACCTTCACAAATTTTAGAGGATCAATGATCAATTATAAAGATTTTGAAAAATCTATGAAGGAAATGACTACACAGAAAGTGTGCTGCACATATCTCTCTCATTAACTTATCAATTGTGTAAAGTTTTTTATGAAACTTTGCAGACGGTGTTGCCTACAGTTTCCGCACCTTCTCCAAGTTGAATCACTCCAAAAGATTCAGTATATCTTGAGAAATGATCTCAACAAGTTACCTATGTCTAAAACTGCTCTTTTGAGAAGTCGATTTAGACACCTATAACTTTTAACAGTTGGTTCTCTCAATCTAGAAACCGTTTATGAAGATGCTTTTAGCCACAGATAGCTTACTTTACAACTTAAAGATTGAGTGCTTTCTTGCTCAAAACTTTACAGTGTGGAAGGAGAACTGACCAAAACATTAATATCAAATTTTGTGCCTGTTTCAAGAACAAGTGAACAATTCTTCACATATGAATGTTCCTACACATAATTCTCATAGCCTGTTTACAATTAGGCTATCAAACTTTAACCATAGTCTCATAACCTATGGACTTAGATATCTACAAAAGATTTCTTGAAATGATCAAGCACAGAAGGAGAATGCTCAGAAACATCGGGCGCAATTTTTCTTCCATTCCGAAAGAAATTTACAACTAAGTGATGAGAGAGATTATATTCACTTCTAAACATGTCTAATGACATCTAATTCTCCTCTATTCTTGTTCTGACATAATCTCTCCTATTTGCCCCGACATTTTTCATAGTATATATAGGCAAATATTTACAAGCTCATTACTATACAAAAGTATAAGTGAAGTATCTCTGAATTAATGTACATATGTGTACATCTCTTTCAACTTCTGAATATGCACTTCCTCCATGCTTCATAACTTGAACTTTCCTTTAGTTCTTGACTTCCAAACCTTCATTAAAACTTCAATTGTTGATTGCTCTGCACCAACAGCTATGACAGTCGTGTGTCCACTAGTGGCTTTTGTTTATGCATACATAATGCACATGCAGACATACACATACATAATGCATACACATGCACACACATATACACATACACATATACACATATACACAGATACACACACATACACACACACATACACACACACATACACACACATACACACACACATATACACACACATACGCACACACATACACACATACACACACATATATGCATACACACATATAGAGAGAGACATGCACACACATACATGCATACATATGCATACATAATGCATATGCATATGCATACATACATACATACTTACATGCATACACACACATATGCATACATAATGCACATGCATACATACACATACATAATGCACATGCATACATAATGCACATGCATACATAATGCACATGCATACATAATGCACATGCATACATAATGCACGTGCATACATACACATACATAATGCATACACACACATATGCATACATAATGCATACACACACATATGCATACATAATGCATGCACACACATATGCATACACATACACACATAGACACATACACACACATAGACACATACACACACATAAACAGATACACACTCATAGACACACACACATAGACGTGCACACACATACACACATAGACACATACACATAATGATGCATTCACACACATACACATGCATACACACATATAGATGCATACACACATACACACATAATGATGCATTCACACACATACACATGCATTCACACAGGGATACATGTCTTAAATATGACCTTTCCCCCTAGTGTAGAGTACACATATTTAGGCAGTGTAGTTGTGCATGACAGCGAGATAATGCAGTGTCCTGTTGGCAATAAATGGTTAACAGATTGCCATACGGGAATTGTCCCAAATCTTTGCTATCAAAAAGGGACTGAAACTGCTCTTCAGTTCCTAACATGCCTTCAAAATGTTCTGCATGAATGGCTTTTCCAAACAGGGTTCAGTGTTGGCTTGAAAGACATGTACTTAACAGATGAAATCAGAACATATAAAAAACTTCTTGAAGAAGTTCATATTGTTGTCGATGATGGTAGATTGTCTTCTCAGAGAGTCCTCACTTTGGAAAGGCAGATCCGATTAGTCCTGTCAGGAAAAGAGGAACTCATTCCAAGAACTTTTATCAATCCATGTCATAGTGATATCCTTGACTATGGTTACCAAGAAAATTTTATTACCTTAGTTGAAGAAATCAGTGCTAGAAGATCAGCAATTTGTGAATTTCAACATGTTCTTGGGGAAATACCAACTATTGTTGAGAGGCATAGCTGTCCATCCAATTCCATGATGGCAATGATAAGGGCTGGAAGCAAAGGATCATTGTCAAACTTGATACAACAGTGTGCATGCTTAGGTTTACAGTCTGTAAATGGAGAGGAGTTGTTCTTTTCTGACTTTCATGATGGTTTGGCAATAATTCATTCTTACTTTTTAGATGGTTTAACCTCCAAAGAATTCCTTTATCATTTAGTGTCTTCCCGAAAACCTGGAAAAGGGTATGGAGCTATGGGGCTTGGAGAACTTTTTCGAAAATGTATGTATGGGTTAAGGGAAGTGTATTTAGCATATGATGGTTCTGTTTGGACACGAATAGACAATCATGTAATACAATTCAATTATGAAGTTTTGGAGAACATCGAAGAGGTAGACTGGAAATCAAAGGATCCGCAGAGTCCGGGCCTTGGTTTAGAGCCTGTTGTTGTACTGGTCGTGACATCATTAATTGAACCAGCTTATAGTTATGCATTTCGCCAATCTGCACCAACAAAGAGTAATCCCATTGAATTGCTAAAGGTAATCTTTGACAATTATGATCTCTTCTTATAGTTTTGATTTTAATGTAATGTTGTTAAAACATAATTGGTTTTTGAGGTAAGACAAACAAAGAAAACTCTAGGAAGTTCGATCATCATGATTTGTTTTCCCTTCTCATTTTCTAGGAGACCCTTCTAAGATGCTCCAGCACATCTTTGAAAGGCATAGATCACAAATCCATTCTTGCCATTTCTTTGAACACAATAAAGAGGAAAACTAATCCAGCAAAGGTAGCACTGCACATTCAGAGACATCTTGATTGTTTCACACTTGGAATGTTACCAGTTAAGACCCTGATAGAGTTACGTACCATCATCAAAATGTTTGTTAGCCCCTTTTTTTTCTTTAGTTCATAAAATACTATTTTAAACTTGAAGAAATCATGCATTTTTATTGCAACACATACACATACACACACGCATATACACACACACAAACATACACACATAGACACATACACACATAATGATGCATACACACATATACACATGCATACACACACATATGCATACATACATGCATACACATACACACATAGACACATACGCACACATAGACACTGTTGAAGCTGAAGGTCAAGGACAAAGCTCCTATGCACATCAAAGAAGTGGACATACAAGAAGAAGGAGCAAGTAGGGAGCTCCAAGAAGTACATGTCAAATTTTCAGAAGAACCCCCTACAAAAATAGTGATTTTCATCACTAAAAACCATTGTAAATACCATTTTCTATTTTTGTAACTCCATTTTGTTCAAGCCAAGGAGTCCTTGAGCTTGAAGAGTATTAGAAGTATCATCCTACCAATTTTCATAATTTTTAAACTTCGTTTGAGCCCTCAAATAAGCCTTGGAACCTAATTTTTAACTAGGTCGGACACTAGGTCTGGACAGGGCCAAAACTAGTCCAAAAACTATAAAAAGAGCTAGAGAGCTCATTTTTGGGGTTGGCTTGTGAGAGAATAGAACTTTTGTAAGAGAACTCTTTTGCAATCAAAGCTTTCCATTGTTCCTCTCTTTGATCTTACAGTGCGCGTGTGTGTATGTGTGTGCATGTTTGTGTGCTTTCACTCACGCACTTGTGCCTTCACTTGCTCGTGGTCTTCATACCTGTCCTCACATCTCCGTGGATTGACAAGTAAAGGAGGTCGTGCTTACGCTTGAGCTACACCAAATTTTGGCATCGTTGCCAGGGAGAGAGCTTCGAGGACGAGTGTTGTGATGGTAAGATCGTAGATTTGCGACGTTGGAAGGTGAAAAAACTGTCATTTTTGTTCATTTTCTGATTTTTTTTCCTTCTTCATCTTCATCATCATCATCATATCCATCTTCTTCCGTCTTCATCTTCATAGAAATTTCTTGTTTTTTAGTGCATTTTCACCATTTTCATACTATTTTTCTTGTATTATTGTGCAAGGAGGAGTTAGGAAGTGCACGGGAGAGCAAGCGCCTGTGTTTTTTCATGATTTTCTGCACATACGGAGCTCGCCATTGCTCAACGCTCAGAAATTCAAAGTTCCCGCCAAAAAACATGATTCTGTGATGAAAATCGCGATTTTGTGAAAAATTTCAAATTTTTTTGAAAATCACGATTTTTTATTTCCCGCCTAAAAGCGCTCTGAAGGAAACACGATTCGGAGGTCATTCTCAGAATTGCGATTCTCTAGTTGTGCTCAGAATCACGATTCTCTAAGTTTTTCAAAAACATGATTCTCTGGTCACCCTCAGAAGCGTGATTTTTTTGGCGATTCTCAAAAAATACGATTATGATCAAACACATGGCAATCGCGATTTTCAAAAACATGATTTTCACTAAGGTACAAAATCGTGATTTTCAAAACATGATTTTCACTAAGGTACAAAATCGTGATTTTCAAAACATGATTTTCAAAAACACGATTTTCAATCAAATTGGCAATTTTTTTGTCATTCTCAAAATTGCGATTTTCAGGCCAAAAACACAATTTTTTTCACGATTCTCACTCAAAATCGCATTTCTTGGGGATTTCACAGCATCGCGGTTCTCTTGATTTCACAGCATCACGATTCTCTTGATTTCACAGCATCACGATTCTCTTGATTTCACAGCATCGCGATTTTCACACAAAATCGTGATTTTTTCCAAAAGGTCTTGTTTGCCTGTTTTGACCCCCGGGAGTCTGATTTGACATAACTTTTTCATCCAAAGTCCATTTTTTGAGCTCTATAGCTCGTTGGAAAGCTTGTTTCAAATCTTACTAAGAATAATGCGTTGATTTTCAGATAGACTAATTTGAAGCTGACCCTCAGGTGGGACCAGGGAACCAAGGGGATTCCAAAGGATTTTGAACCATACCAAGGGGAAATTTTGGACTCTTAACCAAGCTTATGAACCTGAGATCTAGTAGACACCTAGGCAAGGATAGACAAAGCATTAGATCTTCTCAGTCTAGTGTCAACCATATAGCTAAGTTTTGGGCACAACAACTAAGTGGTTGTCCTTACGTACTAAGCTCTGACACAAGTGACTCAGAAATGTCTTTTAGCATGGGAAACCTGCAGGTGGCTCAGGAAATGCCCATCTACAAACACCAGAAGGTCCCTCTAAGACATAATTGGAATATATTCGGACAAACCGATTAGCTGCTCGCATCTATGAGGATGGCTTGAGGCGATCAGTGGTCCAACTGAAAAATCCAGATCAACCCTTTGGACTTGAACAGCCGGTGGTCAAGTTCGAAGAGGGTTCATACATTGATAAGGAAGGAACCATGTATGTGGTCACCAACCTACCAGATAGGACCAATGAGTTTGGAAATATCATTTCTGAGAATGAGATAGGAGACCTAGAACAAGGAAATGTAGGACAAGGACCCCAGACTCCTAGAGGTAAGTCAGTTTTGACCAGAGTGATCACTCCAGATTGGATCCCTCAAGACAACAAAAGCATAGAAGTATTCTTGAATAGAGAAACAGAGGAAGCCTTTTGGAGATTCAAGCCGGATCAACCTAGCCAATTGGGCATAGTCATCATCTACGAGTTCAAGGATCCAGAGATACCAAGCAAAGTTGTCTACTTGGATAACACATCAGAGAAAATGTTCTTGGTAATAGAACATGATAGACATGCATATACTTGGAGGAGTGAATTGATTTTCCCTCCACCAAGATCCAATGTTTCCCACGGCCTCCAAGGAGTAGGATCATCCCACGCTCATGAAGCCTAGAGAGAAAGAACTAGATAGAGACCTGAGGTAAGGTTTGCACACACTATGGGCAGAAATAGATCAAGATTTGAAAATGAAAGACCTGAAAGAGAGAGACATCAGGCACATAGGCAACAAAGATATGAACATGATTTTCCATTGCCTAGACCCCGAGAGCACCCAAGAACCCTTAGACCCACTCAAGTGATCAAGGCAATGAAGAATTATTTTGACGGGACAGGAGATCCTTATGGTCATGTGGCCGAGTTTAAACAAGTGTTAAGAGCTGAACAGGTTGAGGATTTGTTTACCCAATACGAGGCACTTGGTTTGACTCTTAAGGGCACTGCCTTAGCTTGGTTTCAACCACTGAGTAGTCGCAACTATCGTGATATAGGTCAACTGCTAGAGGAATTCATTGTAGAATTTTCCAAGAGTGGTATCAGGCATAACACATCATCTTTGATCCATAGCTTCAAGCAGACACCCCAAGAAACAGTGCGACTAGCATGTAGATGGTTCAGATAGTACCTAGAAAGATGCCCTACTCCAGAGTTACCCACACCAACCAAACAAGTGGCTTTGTTCTTAAATGGCTTACTGAGCACAAATTTAAGATCATATGTGTACTTGAAAGAGGCTAGATCCATAGAAGAGTGTGTGCGGATGTGCATTGACATAGAAGATAACTTGGGTGAGGAGTTAGGATTGTCCAAACTCTATAAGGATTCTGATAGTTCTACTAGTCATACTTCGAGAATCTCCACGGAAATAGATGAGATAGCTGAGCAAGTTGCCAAGAAGCTGGGAGTCCAAAATAGACAAACACAGAGAGTCACCTCATTGAATCGATGTTATACCTGCGGAGGGGACCACATGGCTAACGTATGCCCAATGCAAAACCAAAATATTAGAGAAAGGAATGCTCCATATTGCACTATTGAGAGAAAATACATGAACCACATGACTCAAGATTGTGTTGATATATTTAGGTAGTGATGTGTGTGAACACACTAGGACCGTCGGGGCACTTTTTTCCCTCTTTAGGAGGTTTTTTTCCCCCGGCTTGTATATATGCCTATTGCCCTAATGGGCTACTTATCTTTGTACATTCTCTAGTAATGCATTCACTATTGTGTGTTTGTGCTCCAAGCTTCTTCTTCTTCCTTGTGCTGTTCGCGTGCTTCCACAAACATCTATCTCCAACAATTGGTATCAGAGCAGGTCCTCGCTTCATCTAGGGCGCCGTCGACACTCCTCCATTTGCAGTCTCAAAATCACACGAATTTTGGTGAGCATACTCAACGTATTTCCGAGATCAAAACGGCTTTGCTCTGTGGTGCCGAAATCGCGATCTGAGCTCGTTTCGGCCTCCGAACGCACTATCGCAGCGCTTGTGTAGGCTATTTCATCTTTTTGTGCCAAAGGTATATACCAGTTTCTGTTCGCCAGTTTAAGCGTCTCGAAGTTTGCTACAGGTCTAGCAGAACTCGTCTGGGCAGTTCCGTTCAACTTTTTGAGATACAGTCAATTTTCTTCATCAAGGTATTTTAGTCACCGGCCATGGCTGAAAGTAGTGATGTATTCCGTATGTTGGCTATTGAGGATAAGTTGGATGGTACCAACTACCCATTATGGGCTTATATGATGCAACATGTTTTGGTTATAAAAGGATTGTGGAACATTGTGCAGGGTGTTGAAAGACGTCCTGTTACACCTGTAATGACAGGTACTGCAAATACAGGTGCTGGGGCTGATGAAGATGGTGTCGAAGATGATATTCCGCAGATTCCTGTTCCTGCTGTTGTTTCTGTTGCACCTACTGCAGAGCAAATTCGTTGGGATGGCAGAGATGCCCAGGCACATGCATTGATAGCTTTGTCTGTCAAACGTGCCATTATTCCTCATATTCGCTCTTGCAGAACAGCTAGGGATGCTTGGGATACACTAACCACATTGTACCAAGCTAGGAATGAGGCTCGTGTTGCTTACCTCCGAAAATAGTTGGAGAGTGAGCACATGAATGAAGGTGATTCTATGGACAATTTTCTAACGAAGATCAAAGATTTGAAGGAACAATTGATTTCTGCTGATGAGGTTATACCAGATAGCTCACTTGTGCAGACCGTTCTGAATGGTCTTCCTGATTCATATCAGAGTTTTGCTTCTACTCTTCGGTTGATGATGAAAGGCAATCCGAATGCCTTGTCATTTGAGGAGTTTGTCTTTGTTCTGTTGGGAAGATCAGTCCAGGAAGAATAGGTCCATTATGCGTGTTGCAGATCAAGCTTTCCTGGCTAGTCAAAAGGGCAAAGGAAAATGGAGCTCTTCTACTAGTAAGCAGAAATCTGCAAATGTTGCACATTCGAAGAACCAGGATAAAGATGAGAAGAAATCAGAAAAGCAGAAATTGTTTTGCAAGTACTGTAAAGGGAATGATCATATCATAAAGAACTGTCCAAAATTGGCTGCAAAAGAGGCAAAGAAAAAGGAGGCTGGAATGGTTGTTGCAGAAGCCTCTACACCAAAAACAAAGTCTGCTAATCTTGTGCAGGAAGAAGAATGGGCGTTTACTACTGTTTGCAATTTTGACCCATCTTCTCATGAGCAATGCATGTCTGCAGTGGACTCAGATGTTTGGTACTTTGACAGTGGGGCGACCAAACATATTACCTCGCATCGCAGTTTCTTCTCTTCACTCGAGCCTGCCCCTACAGGAATACTGTCACATGCGCCAACAACTCCTCTTATCCTGTTATGGGAGTTGGTAAGATCATTCTGACTACTGCTGATGGTAGTTCTTTCACCTTGTCAGATGCTTTATTTGTGCCAGGGATCAAGAAGAATCTGTTATCAGTTTCTGCATTAGCCAAGATTAGCTTGGTTGTGAAATTTGTTGATGACAGATGTACAGTTCATGGTCTGTCAAATGGCGATGTTATTATTGCCTCTGGCATTTTATGTCGTGTGCTGTATAAGCTCATAGACTATGAAAGATCTGTGAATGATTCGGCATGTGCAGTTCATGATTCTCACGCTATCTCAGATGCAAAGCTTTGGCATGCATGCTTTGGTCATCTGAATTTTGCTAGTTTGCTACGCCTGCAGAAATCTGATATGGTGTCTTCTTTGCCAAAGCTTGAGGCACCTAGAAAACATGTATGTGAAGACTGTCTGATGCAAAGTGGGCACTATGAGAGCCTGAACGAGTACGATATGACAAAGGTGCATCTAATTTGCTGTCACGCAAAGTCTGCACCAGCCATTTTGGCATAGTTTTTGCCTGCTGAATATCAGCTCTCTCATCAACAAGTGCATCATGTAAATCTGCATCAGAAATGGAATGATCTGCATCATCATATGAAACCTACAAAGGCTGAGAAGTTGCCTCATTAGGACCAGCACTAGACTGTCCACCTGTAAAAAGAGGCATCAAAGTATCATACATGTCTTTAGAGCTAACAGATGTCTCCTTAGTACATGAAAGCAATGGTTGAATAGCATCTTCCACAAAGACAACATCACGGCTAACCAGAATGTGTTTAGTTTGTGGGTGATACAGACGATAGCCTTTACTTTCAGAACTGTACCCAACAAAAATACATTTTACTGCCTTATCATCCAATTTTCTACGATGTTGTTCAGGCACTAGTGCATATGTCAAACAACCAAATACCCGCAGATGAGCAACAGATGGCTTGCGATCATGCCAAGTCTCATATGGAGTGATAGACTATAGCGCTTTAGTGGGACACCTGTTAAGTACATATGTTGCACACATGACAGCCTCAAGCCAGAAACTATGTGGTAAAGCCTGACTCTTAACCATACACCTCGCCATCTCCATGAGTGACCTGTTCTTCCGTTCAGAAACTCCATTCTGTTGAGGTGTATACGGCAATGTACACTGGTGTTTTATCCCACGTTCAGCCAGAAATGCATTAAAATCAGAAGACATATATCCCCCCCCTCGATCAGAACGAAGGGTGCCCATTTTACATGTTGACAGATTTTCAGCCAAAACCAAAAACTGTTTGAAGCACAAAAACACTTCGGACTTTGCCTTCAATGGATATACCCATGCATGCCTGGAAAAATCATCAATGAAAGTCACGAAGTAAAGATAGTTTCCAAAAGAAGGTGTCTGCATAGGACCACAGACATCACTATGTACAAGCTGCAATTTCTGCATAGCCCGAACTGAACCATCTTTTGGAAAGGAGGAACGCTGCATTTTGTATGGCTGCGTCTAGCCTCTGTGATGAGAATGAGCCTGTTTCTTTTGATGAAGCACAGAATTCAGAAAATTGGATGGTTGCTATGCAATCTGAATATGATGCTATAATGAAGAATGGTACATGGTCTTTATGTGACTTGCCTCCTGGCAAAAAGGCCATTGGCACTAAGTGGGTATACAAGCTCAAGCGTAAATCTGATGGTACAGTTGACAGGTATAAGGCTAGGCTTGTTGCAAAGGGTTATGCGCAAGAAAGAGGCATTGATTTTGATGAGACCTTTGCACCTACATGCCGTATGACTATTGTTCGGAGCATTTGTGCACTTGCAGCCCATCATGGTTGGAATGTACATCCGTTGGACATTAAAACAACATTTCTGAATGGTGACTTGCATGAAGAAGTGTATGTTTTTCAGCCCCGTGGCTTTGTGCAGAAAGGGCATGAAAACCAGGTGTGCATGTTAAAGAAGGCATTATATGGTTTAAAGCAAGCACCACGTGCTTGGTATGAGAAGATACATGCCTATTTGGTTGCAAATGGTTTTGTGAACACTCCAACTGAAAGCACCTTATATGTTAAGCATGCTAATGATGTGCTTCTGATCATTGTTCTCTATGTTGATGACATGCTGCTCACTGGTCCTATTGAGAAGCATATTGCTGATTTCAAGGCTGATTTGCATGCCTCATTTGAGATGTCTGATTTGGGGCATTTGCATCACTATTTGGGCATTCAGTTTATGCAAGTTGATGGTGGAATGGCTTTGTGTCAAACGAAATATATTGACACATTATTGCAGTGTTTTGGCCTTGAAGACTATAAGCCTATTGCCACCCTATGGAGACAGGTTTACGATTGAGTCTTCATGATGTTGGAGATGCATTTGATGTTGTTCTCTATCAACAATAGCTATTGGATGCTTGATTTACTTATGCATTACTCGGCCAGATATTCAGTTTGCTGTCTCATAGATGAGCAGGTTTATGCATTGCCTAGGAGTCACGCATTGGAAGGCGGTTAAGTGCATCTTTCGCTACTTGAGTGGTACTCGGCTACTTGGGTTGTTTTATCCCAAGGGGGGATCACTACCGCCAGATTTGCATGCTTTTTCTGACTCAGATTGGGTTGGTTGCTATGACACTCGTGTGTCCACCAGTGGTTTTTGCTTCATGCTTGGTAGCTCATGTATATCTTGGTTGAGCAAGAAGCAGCCTACTGTGGCCACTTCCAGTTGTGAGGCTGAGTATAGGGCAGCTTTCACAACGACTGTTGAGTGTGTGTGGCTTAGACGCCTTATGGCTGATTTGGGTGTTGGCCAGTCTTCTGCCACCACCATCTTCACTGACAGTCAGAGCGCATTGGCAGTTGCGAGGAACCCTGTGTTCCATGCTCGCACTAAGCACATTGAGGTGCATTATCACTATGTCAGGGAGAGGTTCTCTGCTGGGGAGATCAGCTTGGCATATGTGCCCACGCAGGAGAACATTGCAGACCTTTTCACGAAGGCTCTGCCTAGGGAGAAGTTTGAAGCTTTGCGCAAAGCTTTGGGCTTACTTCCTTTTGTGGAGTGATTTCCACATAGCTTGGCACTTCCTTATACACGAGTGCCAGCTCCTTGTTCAACGTATCACTCCGAGGGGGGATTTGTTGATATATTTAGGTAGTGATATGTGTGAACACACTAGGACCGCCGGGGCACTTTTTTCCCTCTTTAGGAGGTTTTTTTCCCCCGGCTTGTATATACGCCTATTGCGCTAATGGGCTACTTATCTTTGTACCTTCTCTAGTAATACATTCACTATTGTGTATTTGTGCTCCAAGCTTCTTCTTCTTCCTTGTGTTGTTCGCGTGCTTCCGTAGACATCTATCTCCAATAGATTGTCCTTATAATAGGCAGGCTGTTATACACACTTATCAGCAACCTTACCAACAAGGTAGGAATCAGAACCAATACCAACAGCCGTATTATAGACCACAACAACAATATCAGGCACCATATAGGCCACAACCAATCTTGGGAAACCAACCACCAGCTCCTGCCAACGTGATTCCAGTCAAGTATGATGCGGGAGAGGAAACTCCTAATAGAGCATTGGTGCCATTAACCCCATTGATACCAGATAATGACTCTCATGCTCATAGCTCAGACTACTCCCATGAAGGTAGTCCACATGCTTATTACATAGAGTCACCTGAGCATAGTGAGATTTACTCATATCAATATGAGGCACCGCCTATGGAACAAAATTGGGAGCTAGAATACTCCAATGTCATGTACACAACTCGTAACCCTAGGCCCCAATTGAGACAAGTGAGACCCAAAGCCCCTAGAGGACCTTGTTTTAGATGTCAGGGCCACCATTTCCTTCATGAATGTCCCCATCCACCATCTCCGGGACAAGGACAAAACATCACAATACAAGGATTTTGTCCTGAGTGTGGCAAAGAACATCTTCCAAGAGAATGTCCCAGGAACCCCTCTAGTGCGCCCAATGTCACACCCATTAATGTGGTAGGCTTAGTGGTGGATTCAAGTGCAAGTAGTAGTAATGTGGCTCCTGTACAGGCAGTTACTAAGGCACAAGCATTAAAACAAGATAAACCAACAGAACAATCAGAGTCAAGTGAATCAGGAGAGCCTAGCAAGCGGAAAACAAGAACATTGAAAGATACGAGAGAGAAGGCCAATCGCAAGTGGAATAAAAAGTTATCAGAACTAGAAGAAAGCCTGAAAGAAGCGAAAACAAAAATAGATGACATTGCTTCTCAAAGCCCCTCGCATGCTGAAACTCCATCTACTCCACCTCATCCCACCCCACCACCCATTGTAAATAGGCCGCAACCAGGGTCTGTTCTTGTAGATCCAACCCCAAAAGGCTTGGACATGATGTTCAAGGCCTACCAGGCTCGTCTTCAAGAAGGGCCAACAGCTGCAAACCTAGACAAGAGTTACCCTAGAACAGATTTAGAGATTGAACTGATGAAAATCTGCATGAAAATGGTAGAACAAACGCAAGCTATACTTGAGACTAGTCAAAAGTTCAATCAAACAAACTCTGTCAAACCAGATTTTCATTTCCAGGGCTTACTAGGAAGATTAGAGTAGTTGGTAAACAAACCACAAGTTTCTTCACCTCCACAGGCTCAACCAGTTATTGAGAGAGGAAGCTCACCACCAATGGGAGCTTATGTTCCTAATTCCACGGATGCTGGAATACCTCCTTCAATTCAACAGTACTCTCAAGAGTTCTTGCGGGAAATACATGAATAGAAATGGGCCAAGGAGAAGGGTAAATCCCCTCCTATTCCTGAGATTGATGATCTTCATGATCAATTTCCCCAAGACATTCCATCCATTTATGGAGATCAAGTGGAGCAACAAGAAGATGAAAGGTTAGATTTTGAATCTAATACCTTAGAAGAACTGGCTCAATTTCCAGGCCCATGGGAATCTGAATCTCTCCAGATTAGAGCTCCCACAATACTGGTAAGAAACGAAGACTTAGTGGTTCCAAGGAACACTGATGTCGTGAAGAACACTAAGGTTCAGTGTCATCTCACTATAGAAGAGCTACTCAAAGCAAAACCTGAGCTATGGAACCATGTGAAGGATCAGGTCCCAGAACTTGATTCCAATGTGGCAAAAGGAGGATCTAAGCAGAAAGTACCAGAGATGCCTCTAGACAAAATAGGGGACATGTGTGAGGGTGAAGAAGGTAATACTTATCTTCCAATCACCTACCAAGGTTACACAACCAAAGCAATCATAGATTCAGGTGCGGGTGTTGCTATTGCGACCACCTCCTTGTGGAAGCAATGGGGCAAACCCACATTAAGACCAACTAGAATGAAGCTTCAAATGGCCGACGATCATTTTGAATGACCTCTAGGATTGCTCGAAGGGATAACTCTAACCACTTGTGGTGTAGATTTTGAGCACACATTTGCTATATGTGACTTTGAGAAAAATAATGTTTATGAGATGATCCTAGGAAGACCCTTCCTACGACAATTTCAAATAGTACAGGATTGGGGAACCAACTCTTTGTACTTACAGCACTTAGGGGTCACCACCAAGGTCAATTTGAAGGATTACACCTTCAGAGATGTACCACCCCTACAGTGGAATCCTATCCACAAAGCGAAAAAAGATTCTATCTCTGTGCATTCGGGAAGTTCACCTGATCCATCCTGGTTGCATGAAGATACTCATTTGTGAATGTGCAAAGTCGTAGAGAAAGAGTAAAAACGTTTAAAGGTGAGAGAAGAAGGAACTCTGCCAAGAGATAGACCAGTTAGAGACCCAACCTACACACCGATGATCTTTCCAGATGAGGAATCTGAACCTCATGGCTGGCCAGAAATCTTAGCTACCATGGACATTGCTGTCAATGAAGAACAATGGACACCTCATTGTGATGAGGAGGGTTATGATATTTCTGTGTTCATATGTCAGCCCTTGCTAGAAGAATATGAGCCTAGTGATGTCATAGAAGAAGAAGAAGAGAACGATGACAATCTAGAGTCCATTGTGATGGATAGTTGCTTTAATTCAGCACTATCTAGAAGATGTAAAAGTGCTTACCCAAAAAGAAGAAGAACCTCTCACAAGTATTAAAACGTTAAATTCAAAGGATGGAAGTGAGAGCAGTCAAAAGAAAAAGAAAAGAAAAGCAGTGAAACAAGAAGAGGAGGAATCATTGTTTGAAGTACCAGAGAATTTCAAGACATATGAAGTTGAGGATCAAAAAAATTTGGTACGAATGCCTAAGAGAGAGGCCATCATAGGAGAATCATATGATAATAAAGAAAGACCAAGAAGATTGTAGTGACCATTGAAGAGAATGAAGAGAGATGCATGTATATAGGAGATGACTTAAGTGCAAGAGAAGAAACGGATCTCATAGCTCTATTAAGGGAATATAGGGATGTGTTTGCATGGCACTATAGAGACTTGAAAGGGGTAGATCCAAGAATATGCTCTCATACGATCCCCATGACTACCGACGCCAAGCCCACCAAACAGAAGCCCTACACATATATTGACACTTATGCAGCTAAAATAAAAGAAGAAATTGATAGACTAATTGAAGTTGGATTTATCTATGAGATTGAGCATACTGATTGGGTGTCTCCCATTGTAGTAGTGCCCAAGAAGAATGGAAAATTGCGAGTATGTATTAACCTCCAAAAAGTTAATGCCGCTACGATCAGAGATAGTTATCCACTTCCAATCACTGAACATTTACTGGAGCGTGTTGCAGGCAAGGAAGTTTATAGCTTCCTTGATGGATTTTCAGGTTACAACCAAGTAGCCATTGCCCTAGAAGATGAACACAAAACAGTGCTCGCCATGGAGTGGGGAATCTTTGCATTTCGAGTGATGACATTTGGGCTCACAAATGCACCTGCAACATTCCAAAGGCTCATGTGTCATGTCTTCAAAGCGTTCTTGCGAAAGAGCTTAGAAGTATATGTGGATGATTTATATGCCCATTCCCAAGAAAAAAGATACCACATCCCTGAGCTCAGACAAATCTTCAACAAGTGTAGAGAAAGTAGGCTTGGGCAAGGTGGAATGACCCAATGGCCTCTAAAAAAGGCGCTTGGGCATCCTCTATATGAAAGGGTACAAAGTAGCGCATGTCGCTTTCACAAGTTAGTCCAACAAAGAATCAAGTGTATCTCTCAATCCGTAGGTTGGATTGAGGCATATAAGATACCATTGGAAAGCTCTCAGAATAAAATTTTCAAATCTACTGAGATAGCTTGGAAGTGTGAAGTCCTTGGGAAACCTTGGGTGGCACTTGATTGAGGGTTCAAGAAACCAAACATGGGTGAGAACAAGGTTCAAGATTGAGGTTGAGAACAAGGGCTCAAGACACCAAGGTTGCGAACAAGAAGGTTCAAGACACCAAGGTTGAGAGCAAGGGTTTAAGAGACCAAGTTTACGAACAAGGTTCAAGAAACTATGCGAGGTTGAGGACATCAATTCAAGGGCACCTAGGGAGTTCAAGGGACTGATCACCGAGGCTAGAGGGATACAAGAGTACATCATCGAGGACAATGATTGAGCAAGGGGGGAAGAATGTAATAAAGTGATAGGTAGGAGATGGTTGAACCACACCCTTGACGGATAGGAGATGGTTGAACTTCACCCTAAGAGAGATGATTAGGAAGTAATCCTCAACCATTGCTTTTGGGGCAAGTGGTTAGCCCATCACATTCCTAATCAAGAGGTTGTGAGTTCAATTCCTTACACATTTGATAGTCTTTAAATCCCCACCCAAGTTCCATTCTACCTCAAAATCTCATAGGCCTACTACAATGAGTTTTGCACATCAATTTACAAGCTATTACCATTGTGATCTATGATCTCCTACTAAAAATCCATGAAAGAACATCATTGGATTCTTTAGGTACTTTAATTGCACCTATATCATATGCATTTCTTGGATTGAACACTATAAGTAAAGAGAGGGGTAGAGTGTCAATTTGATTAGTAATGTCATATGCCATAGATTCATGTATGTCACACTCAGACTCTCCATTTTTCATCTCTTTATGATTTGAAATTCATAAAGATTCAGTATAATATTAATTTTGGACTTACAATCTGCATAAAAAATGACAAAAGTTATAGAAAATGAAAATAACATGAATGTCATTATAATATTAATGGACATACCTTGAATGGAATATTTGTAAATCAAACCATCCCCTATTGAAGCCTCTCTAAATCAATGAATTTATTGTTGTACTCTGTGTAAGTGAATCCCTATCTAAATTATTTTTCCAACACCTTTTTGGATTTAGCTAAATCATAAATGGATGTATGAATACTATCTTCTATATGCAAGTAATGCCCATGAATACTAGCTACACCTTCTTTGGAGGTCCTCTTCTTTAGAAGTACCTTGTTGTAAGGGCATGGGAAAATACTTGTAAAATACCTTTGTTTTGTAATGTCTATTGTTGACGAGACAACATATAATCCTTGGATCCACTCTTTTTCATAATCATTTGTATCCTTTTCTACCTCTCATTCAGTTGAATAAGCACTCTTGTATACGTGTGTGTGAGTGCCACACTAGAGAATAAGAGGGATTCATTCTCCTTTCAGTTTAAAAATCTCACATTGCATGCTTTTTTGCCCATCTTGTATATGAAGAGGGCTCTACCTCTCATTTTGGAGGAGCTTTTTTAGAAGTAATGAGATAATGTTAGTTTGTAGTTAGACTCTAGCTCTCTTGTCGTCATGATGTGCATATGTACTTACTCTCTTCTTGTCAATGCTTGGGACACGTTAATGTGCAATTACGTCATGATTATGCTTGTGATTACGATTATGTGCATCATTAGCGATGCTTATGTCGTGTCTTCTTTCTAATTACGTTGTTAATCGTGCGTTGACGAAGTACCATTACGTCTGCCGAGTGTTTCTACGCAAACATTTGGGTCTTATGAGATGCTTCCCGGATTGATAAGTATGAGTTGTGATGCTACAACATCAACAACTTTTGGTGCCGTTGCCGGAGAGCATTCTCTTGACACTTACGTGATGTTTTTTGGTGTGAAAGAGATGTGTACGCTAGTTTTTCATGACGATTTTTTGAGTTCTTCATTTCATTACGCTCTTCTGAGCATTTGCGGTTTGCAAGATTCACAAAACTTGTCGAGATAAACCATTTTTGATGTGATTAAAATCCTTTTTTGGCTGATTAATCAAGCAGGTGTGGTGATTCTTCAAGTCACGAATAAAATAGGAGTACTTTTTTACAATTTGTAATTAACTTGTTGACTTTATTTTTAATCTTGATTAGCTCTCTAATTATGTGTAACTAAGCTTGCTTAGGGTTCTTTTGCAAGTTTCAATGGAGTTTGGCTCTTCATCTTCCACGTATGGAGCACTGTTCTGTGTAGTTAATCTTCACACTCTCTGCAGACTTCGCTTTAATCCAAGTTCTGTTTCTCCACGAGCCCATCATCGCGACTGCAAATCTCTCATAAGCCGACCGTCTTCGACAGTACTCGTATATCATTTTTGTTAACGTATCAGCTTTCTCTCCGATGCTCATCGTGATTTCTGGAGGAGTCGGTGCTAATGGAAAACATGTATGGATTTTGGAATTTCGGTGATAGTAATCGTCTTACTCAGTCTGAGATTCAAGAGGATCAAAGTTGAAAAGTGGTGGCTACAAAGCTTGCGTTTGCAGATCAGATGAGGTTCAAGTTTGGCAGATCTAGACATAAGGACATCCGCACGAAATGAATGACAAGAAAACGAAGGGAAAGTCGAAAGCCAGAGCAGGCGAGGCTCTGAAATGGTAGAAATATACGGAATCGGATCAGAGGTACAGTGATTTAGTGATTTAGGTTAAAAACTGGGCTCGGCCAACACGCTCTCGGCAATCAATTCTGAAACCAATGTCAATAGCACATACAAGCGATTGAAATCACTACCCGCAGGTGAAACTCTTCCAAGGCATGAAACGCTGGGTGGATACATGTTCATTTGCAACAATGATATCAAGGCCGAGGATTTGAAGAGGCAACTGTTTGGTTTACCTCAGAGGTGCAGGGATTCCGTACGGGCTGCCCCTGTTTCTCGGTTCTAGTATTCTCAATATAATGTATTATATGTCGCTATCTTTTCAACGCTGTTGCCTACGTACTGTCATGGGTTTGAAAAGGAGAGAGAATTAGCACACTCAGTCCTTCAGGGGAAGATATTAACTGTAGCAAATATTTCAGAAGATGATAGAGATCGGCTCATAAGGAAACATATGGTTTCTATTGAGAACAGTTGGTTCCAGCTGTGTTCTGTGGCAAACATTCCTCAGTTGCCGCTTCATATCAAGCATGCAATCATATCTTCTGTACAGACAGTTGTTGATGATTTCTGTGGACGGGATGATTTCACACCTGAAGTGGATGAACGCGGTGGAGTAAAGGATGCCCTGAAGATATTTCATTCAGATTGTGTCTTCATGACAAGTGTGCCATGTGAGCTTGTGCAGACTTACATTTACATCCGGGGGGAGTATGTAAATGAGAGGAGGAATTTGCAGAGAGCAGTGAAGGAAGCATATGAGGCAGGCTATGTAAGGAAGAATGTCATGGTAGCGGTTATGACTTTGATGTTCACATCCATGTTGATGCAGGAGCTTACATTGTGGGGAGGAGACTGCACTTTTAGAGAGTCTAAAAGGAAACCAGGGAAAACTGGAGGTTCTTTGAAAGAATGTGATTCCAAAATGCAGAATTCTCGGCTCCACACTGAGGAATGTGAAGTATGTGCCCCTAGTGGGCTAGACAATGTTGCTGCTATGCAAGAGGTTTCTGAGAATGGGATTAAGGATCTTCCGAACCTGACTGTGTTCCCAAAGGTATCTTCAGCTTCTCCGAACACAGGAATGTAATTTCAGAGAATGACGTGGAAGATGCTCTAGAGGTTGAAAGGCTGGTTGCAAAAGAGGTAGAGGAGGAAGTCCAAATGTATGGTCAGCATGAGTCACAGGAAGTTTGCTCATCAAGTCCAGACAAGAAGGATGTGAGCCAAAATGATGCTCATGACAGTCTTAGTTGCAAAAATGCATTGAGTTTTGATGTCCAGGATTTATGCACGAAAGATGCAAGTGAAGGTAAATTGATTGGTGATGATGCTTTCCATGATAAAGTTGATGTGGAGGAGAGCAGGAAAGATGTGAGTTCAGATTAAAAGTGAGATTTTGGAGTGCCATCTGACAGTGTGAAGGATGAAGTAAAGGCACACTCACAGTATAATGACGTGAGCAATGCAGAGGTCACCATACACACCTCTCTTACTGCAGCTGCAGAAGTAGTATCTCATTCATTGCCCATTGAAGTGAGTGCATCATATGGAGAACCTGTTTTGCCAAATGATAAGAGTAGGGATGTTGGTGAGTGTCCAATCGTTGATCTGAATGAGGGTTTAGTAACAAAAGAGGGACGACATGAACATATCACACTCCCAGTTGTTTCTACATCAAGTCCAAGTGCACCTGTGACTTATTCAACAGGTTTAACTGACGATTCAAGTTCACTGCCAGCTCCAATTGCTGTTGTCTCTGCAACAAAAAGTTCATTCTTTCCCCGTCTAATGCTCTCAGGTCAAATGTGGAACTGGGGTGAAAAGGGTCAGCTGCTAGCAGTGCTTTTAGACCTGCTGAATCACGTCGCATGCTTAAGGCTTCACAAACTGCATCTGACATCGTTCTTCAGAAAGGAAACCTGGCTATGAAAGATCAAGGTAAAAGACATGCACACAAGCTGAACATTGATTTTAATATGTCAGATGATTTGATGGAGGAAGCAAATGTATCTTCAGCTGGTGATCATGATATAAGCCATGGATCAGCAGCTACAAGTCCAGAATTTGATCTGAATAAAGTTGATGACACTGATGAGAGTAATATGGTAATTGAAAGCAATAGTAGATTGCCATCTCCAGCCACTCATACCATGCTAGAATTTGATTTAAATGATGGACTTGGAGGTGAAGAAATGGGAGCTGTCTCATCACACACAAAAAAATGCTGGAATCTCAATCACATCTATATCGGGAGGTACCAGACCAGCTGCAGAGGCAGTAAATGTGATCCCATGATATAATTCAGCAAGTTCGATACCTGTTCCACCAGTAGTGGTCTCAGTATTCCCAACACATAGGCCAGACTTACAATATTCCATTGGAGCAGTATCAGGTTCAAAACCTGTGAGCAGTTCCAATCAGAGCTTTGGCTAAGTTAGTGGTGTTTCATACCAAGATCCACCAGCCACCTCTTCCAATATTCCATATATAGGAACCACATTCCCTCATGCAAGCTACTCAGTTGGAGGGTTCCTTTTTTCGCTACTCCATATAGTTTGAGCTCTGGATCCAATGTGATTATGAACAATACTCTTCCTTTTCCAAGTGTATCTCCATTACAGTTGGTAAGTGCTGGTGCAGTTATAGCACCCTTTGGAAGGTCTTACGTCGGCGGTTTTTGCTCAATCTTTTGGGAGCTATGCAGGAAAAAAAATTCAGAGGTCATCCAAGTACAGGGGTTTGAACCTCCCGTGTTCAAAGCAATGCCTTACTTTATGTATAAGAGATGCTTTACTTGAAGATTGTGAGCTTTCTGGAGATGCCTCACCCACAACCTGATTGGTCATGGCTCATCATCTTTTTGCAGCAGCAGAAAATTTTGCAGCTGTAATACAGTCTAATGGCTTTGAGCATTTGAGGAAGAATTTCCCTTCCTTGTGATGCGAGCTTTTGAAGGCTGTGGCTGGTATGGAAGATGATTTTGAGATAGAGGTTGAAGACTCCTCTGAATGCACCTGCTATGGATGGGTCAGATGTGAATCGGCGTAGAATAAGACCAAGAACCTAACTTATGAACAGATGGTTAGTGGCTTTAGGCCAGCTGCTTTATGAATGTAAGACTGTGACTAAGTTCATGTTTTTACCTGCATCAAAACATTGTGCTGGAGAGATCGTTGCAATGACCAGAGATGGAGTTAATGATGCCCCTGCCTTAAAACTAACTGATATTGGTGTAGCTAAATGCATCTCTGGTACAGAGGTTGCCAAGGAAGCCTCTGATATGGTCTTAGCTGATGACAACTTCAGTACAATGGTCTCAACTGTATCTGATGGCCGTGCCATTTATAATAATATGAAAAGCATTCTTACGATACATTATTTCTTCAAATATGGGGGAAGTCGCATCCATATTCATACCAGCTGCTTTGGGCATGCCAGAAGGATTAATTCCTGATTCAACTTCTGCGGGTCAATCTGGTAACTGATGGTCCTCCAGCAACTGCTTTAGGGGTTCAATCCTCCTGATACTGAGATTATGAAGAACCACCAAGGAAGAATGATGATGCTCTCATTAGTTCATATGTATGTCTCCTTTATGTGGTCATTGGCCTCTATGTGGGTGTAGCAACAGCTGGGATTTTTGCCATCTGGTATACATGTCCTAGCTTCCTAGGAATCGACTTGTCTGCAGATGACCAGTGTTATTCCATGTAGTCGATTGACTCCTTGGGGCAAATGTCATACATGGGATGATTTCCAAGTGAACAGAGTTATTGCAGGCTCAAGGATTTTCACAGTTGATAATCTATGTGACTACGTTTCAAAGGGGAAGGTAAAGGCCATGACCCTCTTGCTCTCATTGCTGGTCGCCATCGAGATGTTCAATTCAGAGAACGCATTGTCTGAGGAGATAAATTTGCTCGTGATGCCTCCATGGGTGAACCCTTATCTTCTTGCTGCCATGTCTATTCCGTTCTGGCTTCACTTTGTCGGAGCAGGAATTTCATGGGTATGATTCTATGAACTTCTCATGGGTGAACTTCTCATGGTGTTTAGTCAGACAATTAATGATTGATTTGGGTTCTACTTCCTGCTGGTTTGGGGATTGTTTATGGATTGGACCGTTGGACAGGGCATGATTTTCCATCTATATCAAGCTACATTTGCCCACCATGGTGGGTGGGTCAACTATTATTTGGAACACCTCTGCTGTCTCGCCATCCTCGACCAGATGTTATGATATTGACTGTACTGTCCAGCATAGCTGGGCTAGGGATAGCAATGGTGAACGACTTTAAAAGTATTGAAGGAGCTGCAAATTGATCCCCACCACATCAATTTGATTGTGACAGTCAGAAACAATGATGGTCTTGTCTTAACTCAGAATCAAACACAGGCCACGAACAGGAGTGTCTCATTTGTCAACATGGAGGACTTTGAAATGAGATATGTGAGAGAGATATTTCTTGCATCCGGACTTTGAGTGAGCCTATCGCTCTTCATTTGCCATTTGCATCCGGACTTTGAGTGAGCCTATCGCTCTTCATTTGCTCTTCATTTGCATTCTTGGTGTTTGAATGCCTTGGGAACAGGCTGGATCTGGAAGGTAATTGGTCTTTGGCATTCAACCCTCTGCAGTAAGAGAACAAATCATGGCAGAAATGGATATCTAGCAAAAGGAGGAGGTAGGTCTTGGGTAAGACTGGATAGAGTCCGATTAGGTGGTTTTCTTTTCTCACTTCTCATTCTTTGCTCTCTCAAAATTGGATGTGTATGAACCTTTGATATTTTGGTATTTTGAAATTGTCTTGATGTGCAATTAAGTAAAATGAATCTCTTTGGGGGGAAAATAATTAAATGAAATAAGACATCAGGGTAAGTGAAAGAAAGGAGAATACCTTGATATCTTACTTCTCTAAGGTTGTCACTCAGCATGAGCACTCTAACTAATGAAAGGAAAAGGTATCCCTTACATTCTTAGTATGATTTTTTAATTGTCTCTACATTGACATGTTAGCATAAAGAATGTATTGCGATTTCTCTTGTACATGCATCAATGAGTTTGTTGCTTTCAAGATATTGAGTCACGATAGTACTGTACAATTGATGAAGATCTGATTACTACACACCATATATTGAAGAGTAGGACTCTAAGGACAATGGTTGAAATATCATGAATTCTTGTCTGAGTTAAGTCATCAAATAATTGATTGCTCTTGAGTCTTTAGAAGCTACGAGAAGAATTTTATACATGTAAGGCATGGTTAATTTCTCATTCTATTGTACCATATATATATATGATGTTAAATCTCTTTTTGATTCTTGTTAGAGGAACCCATTAGGAACTTATTTACACATATTTAAAAAAAAAAAAAAAAGTCACACACACACAAAAACTAGAAACAAATATTAAAAAAACACTCTAAAAAACTAAAAATTTGTTTCAACATGGAAAAAGAAAGCAAAAGAGAGAAGTGTGAAGAGATGGATAGGTATGTGCTTGAAGATGAAGAGGTGTTGCAAAATCCTTGATCTACAACAGCCAAATGAACTCCAGGAGTATATGGTGGGCCCTTTTAGCTTGCCAATGGATGTATTAGACACCCTATGTACCTTGGAAGATCACTTTCAAAAAGATAGATCAAAACAGATAAGTTGGAGTTAGCTCAGAGGTGAAAACTTACTATTCTTGGTTCATACACCTGTCCAGTGTTTTACATAATTCTCTGAGCAAAGCAGCAATTAGCTTAATTCCTCTTGGGGAAGTCTAGGTAGCTTAAAGAGCTAACTTTCAAGAGTAATCTCATCAAAAATAATAAACCACACACTGAGAATGAGTTTTAACAAGTGATGACATCATCCCGATTTTCACGGGCTGCTACAGTTTGAGACCAGTGAGCAGAAAAATGAACATAACTCAAAATGTAGGAATCCAATGATTATGAAAATTTGTATGGTTATACTAGACAATAAGCTGAATCCAACAAGCTTTAAATCATTGAATTTGGATAAGTAACCACTGAGAAATGGCTCTGACAAGATGAGTAAAAAAGTCGGGTACCTGACAAAGAAGTGAAGATGAACAGACCCTGTTAACTTCAAATGAACATAACTGAAGATTGCAACATCCAAATGACATGAAAATTTGTGAGCATATAGTAGACTTATAGAGCTAACTTTACCAAGTTAAATCACTGAAAATGATGCACCAAGCTCAGAGAAGCAATCTCTGCAATCTGATTGAGAAAACTGAGAGTAATGGCAATGAGTAGTACACTTCACAAGAACATGGAAATATGAACCCAAATGATAATGAAAATGAAAGTATATTGCTTGTACAATACAATGGACTTACTATACATATGTGTGCTTTGGAATCACACCTTGATATAGCATAAAGCTCAGCTCTTGGAGGTCTTCACATAGGTCTCTTTAACCACGACTAAAACTGCAATCTATTTATAGTTGAGTTTGGGAGGCTAACTTCCCTCAATCACTCTCCAATCAATCAATGATTGATTTGATTCTCTACCTACCACAAATCACGAATTCGTGGCTCCTCTTTCTCTTTTTGATCATGTAGACTCAACCACTTAAGATTCTCTTGCTTTTACATTAAGTAAACTCTTCAAAAAATTACAAGAGGTAGTTCACAAGTGAACTTTACATAGTCTTCTTTTTAAAGCTTCTTCTAAGACTTTGTGAGACTCAAGCCAATACTTAGGCTTGTCATAGACTTGCTCCAACAAGAAGAAAGGGGGACGAGATTTAAAAAGAGAAGGGAGACAAACAAGAAATGCAAGAGATTATCTCACATAAGGGTGAAACATCTAGAGAAAAATTGTAAGGAGTTTAGGAAATGAGTGAAATGTTTGATGGGGTAGGCTCCTTACTTGCAAGAAAAGAGTATAACAATACTTATTTACACATATAAAAAAAAAATAAAAAAACACACAAAAACTAGAAACAAATATTAAAAAAACACTCTAAAAAAGTAAAAATTTGTTTCAACATGGAAAAAAAAGCAAAAGAGAGAAGAAAGGGGGATGAGATTTAAAAAGAGAAGGGAGACAAACAAGAAACGCAAGAAATAATCTCACATAAGAGTGAAACGTCTAGAGAAAAATTGTAAGGAGTTGAGGAAATGAGTGAAATGTTTGATGGGGTAGGCTCCTTACTTGCAACAAAAGAGTATAACAATACTTTTGTGGATTTAAGAATAAGATATGACCGTAGAAGAATGAGTGTTTATATCAATCTTAATTGTGAGTGGAATTTGATTCATATCGATCTAGTGACTATTATTTTCGAGAACATTCAACCAACTGTTGGGGATAAAGGCCCCAAGGACTCTCCTTTTGTATATTTTGACCCTTCCATGTCAAAGCTCTCTTCGAGAGCTTTCCAGACATATTTTTGTTGTATTTTTTGGACCCCAAATTGGGGAGTTATAGGCATTTACATTATTTTTATGACTTTTGGTCATTGGCCATGTGTGAACATGCCCAAATGACCTAAAAGTCACTTATCAATAAGACTTGGTCCCAAATCTCTCATAACTTGATTGGGACTTCTTCAACTTCAACTTCTCCATCTTCTTCTCCAAATTTCTGCGCAGGTTTCTCTCTCTACTTTCTCTCTCCTCACGCAGCAGCCCACTCCCTTGGTGTTTGGAGCAACCGAGCACACCACGACGTAGCTCTCCGCGGCCTCTTTCAACTGGTATCAGAGCTTTGAGCTGTTCCATCGTGACAAAGTTGCTCAAACTGTTTTTCTACTTCAGCCTATGTTGAGCTTAAGGTGTTTTCTTGCATTTGGGAGAATTTCATCGCGAAAAACCTTCCTTTTTCGCGATAAAAGGGCTATTTTTGGAGGATTACTTCAGCCCGGAGCAAAGCTGAAGCAAATTTTGTGCTTTTTAGAGAGTTTCATCGCGAAGAATCTCTTCTATTCTTCTTTTTGTATCCCCACAGGTCTTTTTCAGCATCCACATTGCTGATTTTTTCATCTACAGGTCTTTTGTGGCAGAAATTCTCTCATTTTTCAAGTGGGAGGATATGCACAAAGATTGAGGAAGTGCATACTTGCTGGAAACTTATTACAGTAGGTCATTTCTCTGATTTTATAGGTCATATTGCTTCAAAAATTGGGGCTTTTGTGAAAACAAGCACCCATTGCCTTGGTTTTACATCTATGTATGCCTTTTGTGGTTGAAAAACAACAAATTTGTTGTTTTTGATGCAATTACAGCTTGCTGGAATTTTTTGAAATTTTCTGTAGAAAATTTCAGAAATTGTTTTTTGCAAGTTTTGAACAGTTTTTGGGCTTAATTTCTCAGCTATAGTCTCCTAAGGTAATTGCGCACAGGACAGCAGGTGAATTTTACCTTTTTTGGTGAAATTTTGAAGCTCTTAGTCTGCAAACATGGCCTCTACCTCCTCTGATGTCAAAAGCTTGTTTGAGATCAAGAGATTTGAAGGTAATGGTTTCGATTTGTGGAAAGAGAGAATGTTGGGCATCCTCTTTCTTAAAGATTGTGAAGGGGCTCTTGAGGAAGTCAAGCCTGAAGATATGACAGATGCAGCATGGATGAACCTAAACAAGAAGGCCATCACTTACATCAAGATGGCTGTATCATATGAAATCTTAGTGGATTTGAAAGGCCTTACAATTGCTTTTGAGGTGTGGGAGAAGCTGAAAGCCACTTATGAAAATACCACGCCTGTAAATCAAGTGCATCTTATGCGTAAGCTAGTGTGTATGCAGCTTGATGAGTCAAAAAGTGCGGCTGAGCACTTATCTTTGTTTACAGGTACTCTTTCACAATTGCAGGACTCTGGATTACCTCCATTTGATGATAAGCTTAAGGCCATCTTCTTGTTGATGACCTTACCTGATTCGTGGGAAACATTGGTTGTTTCACTTTCGAATAGCCCCAGTCTTACCTTTGATGGTGTAAGGGGTTCTATTTTGAATGAGGAAATCAGGAGGAAAGCTAGTGGAGAGGGCAGTGGTTCAGCCAATGTGGCTAGAGGAAGAACAGAAAAGAAAAGTGGAAATGTACAGAGGAACAGGAGCAAAAGCAAAGGCAAGGCTGAAGTGACTTGTTATCAATGTGGTAGGAAAGGTCACAAGAAGCCTGATTGCAGATTCTATAAAGCTGAACTAGAAAGAAAGAAGAACACAGGTGACAGGAAGAAAAAGGACACCAAGAATGAAGCACATGATACCTCAAAGGACAAAGACAAAGAGAAGGCCAATGTGGCCTCTAGTGTCATCATTGAGGAGCTATCAGATGCAGAAGATATACTTTGTGCTACTATGGAAGCAGAGCATGCTGAAGTTATTGATCCTTCTATTAATATTCATGCACAAGATATGCAGATCACAAAGAGGGATTTGATTGATGCCTTGCTTACTGTGAATGATGCTTTGTCACAAACATGGATTGTAGATTCAGGTGCATCGTTTCATGTAACTCCTATTAAGGAGTGTTTCACTACCTTTCATGCAGGCAGCCATGGACATGTATATCTTGGAAATAACCATGCTTGTTCAATTGAAGGTATTGGCACAGTGCATCTCACAGTGGATGGTACCAATGAGCTGGTTTTGCATGATGTAAGGTATGTACCAAGCATCAAGAAAAGCTTATTGTCTGTTGGGCAAATGGATATGCATGGATATAGTACCCTCTTTGAGAAGGGGTCATGGAAGCTTATCAAAGGCTCTAGGCTGATTGTTAAAGGTACAAAGAAAGGGACTCTTTATTGCTTGCATGGTAAAGCCTTGCTGGGCAAGTTTATTGCTTTGGCTGAAATCCATTCACATATGGAATTATGGCATAAAAGGCTTGGTCACATGAGTCAAAAAGGCCTTGATAAACTATGTAATTTGGACAAGTTTGATGCTAAAGGCTCAAAACTTGATTTTTGTAATGAATGCCAATATGGTAAGCAAGTAAAGAATTCTTACTACTCTGGTGTCTCTCGTAAGTCTAATGTGCTTGATCTTGTTCATTCTGATGTTTGTAGCATGCCCACAAAATCTATGGGGGGTGCTCTTTACTTTGTTTCTTTTGTAGATGATTACTCTAGGAAGCTTTGGGTATATTTGTTAAAATCTAAAGATGAAGCCTTTGCTGCATTTAAGAAATTTCATGCATTTGTGACCACTCAAACAGGTAGAAAGCTGAAATGCTTACGTACAGATAATGGGGGTGAGTTTACAAGTGCTGAATTCAATAGATTTTGTGAAAATCTTGGTATTAAGAGGGAGCTAACAGTCCCATACAGCCCCTCTTCCAACGGTGTGGCTGAAAGGTATAATAGGACTTTATGTGAGAGGGTGAGATGCATGCTGTCCACAGCTAATCTCCCTCATGGATTTTGGGGAGAGGCTTTGAAAACTGCAGTTCATGTTTGCAATCGATCCCCTCATATGTCCTTAAAAGGTGGCATTCCAGAAGAGGTTTGGTCTGGCAAACCAGCTTCATATGACCACCTACGCATCTTTGGTTGCGATGCTTTTGTGCATATAAGGCCTGAGTTGAGAAACAAGTTAGATGCAAAGTCCATGAAAGGAATCTTCATGGGTTATGGAGATGAAGGTGAAATGGGCTACAGGATTTGGCTACCTCAACTCAAGAAGGTAATACGCAGCCGAGATGTTGTATTTAATGAGGCAAGGCTGCTCAAAAACAATTGTGCCTCTAAAGATGACCATAAAAGAGTCAAATTTCAGCATGTACAGCCACCAGTTAAATCTGATATGGACCCTCGGGATGCACCACATATGGCTGGAAATGACAATGAGCCCGTGGTTATTGAGCCAGATGATGCTGGACAGCAAAATGATGCTCCTGAAGGGCATATGCAGCCACCTATTCATGCTGAAAACAGGGCTGGAAATGATGTACAGCAGCCTGTTAACAATGAAGAAGTTAATGTACCTCCTGATGTAGATCCATTGCCTGGTAATGTTGATCATTGGGTAAGAAGATCTATACATCCTAGGAGGCGAGTGAATAGATATGATCCCTCTATACATTATATTATGTTATCAGATGAGGGTGAGCCTCTTACTTATACAGAGGCAAAGCTATGTGAGCACAAGAAGAAGTGGGAGTTAGCCATGCAGGAAGAGATAAAGGCCTTGCATGCAAATGATACTTGGGATTTGGTTGAGTTACCCAAAGGAAGGAAAGCCATTCCAAACAAGTGGGTGTACAAAATCAAAATTGTTGATGGCAAACCCAAGTATAAGGCAAGGCTGGTTGCTAAGGGATATGCCCAAAAAGAGGGCATTGATTTTCAAGAAGTGTTCTCTCCAGTGGTGAAAATGACCACTTTACGTGTGTTGTTTGCTCTCACAGCTGCCTTGGATTTGGAATTATTCCAAATGGATGTTAAAACAGCCTTTTTGCATGGTGATTTAGATGAAGAGCTGTACATGAAACAGCCAGAAGGATATGCCATTCCTGGAAAAGAGCATCTGGTTTGCAAACTGAAAAGGAGCTTGTATGGGCTGAAACAAGCCCCCACACAATGGTATAAGAAGTTTGATGCATTTATGCTCAAACATGGGTTTAAAAGAAGCCATGCAGATCATTGTTTGTACACGAAAAAGGATGAAGATGGCAGCCCAATTATTCTTGTACTGTATGTAGATGATATGCTGCTGGCTGGGAAGAAAAAGAGCACTCTGAATGCTCTAAAACAGCAGCTGAACTCTGCATTCTCAATGAAAGACCTTGGGGAAGATGAGCATATTCTTGGTATGCGTATAAAAAGGGATAGACAGCAGCATACTTTGCAGGTATCCCAAGAAAAGTACATTGAAAAAGTGCTGGACAGATTTAATGTGGCTGATGCTAAGCCTCTTGGAGTGCCATTGCAGCCACATGTTAAGCTTTCCAAGGATGACTGTCCCAAAAATGATGATGCAGCCAGTTACATGAAGAGTGTTCCATATGCATCAGCTTGTGGTTCACTTATGTATGCTATGGTTGCCACTCGGCCAGACATTGCTCATGCAGTGGGAGTTGTTAGCAGGTTCATGGCTAATCCTGGTAGAGCTCATTGGGAGGCAGTCAAATCTATCTTGAGATATTTGAAAGGGACCAAAAGTAAATGCTTATGTTATGGAAAGGGTCCATTGGAGTTAAAAGGATTTTGTGATTCAGACATGGCAGGTGATGTGGACACACGCAAGTCCACAAGTGGCTATGTATACATCCTTGGAGGTGGAGCTATTTCATGGTGCTCTAGACTTCAGAGGATAGTTGCACTATCTACTACAGAGGCTGAATATATTTCAGCCACAGAGGCTTCCAAAGAAGCCATTTGGTTAGCTCGGCTCTGCAGTGAGTTTGGGATGCTTGAAAAGGCACCTCTTCTTGGATGCGATAGCCAGAGTGCCATATGTTTGGCAAAGAATGCCATGTTTCATGCTCGCATAAAGCATATTGATGTGAGATATCACTTCATCAGAGAGGTGTTAGAGGATGGCCTGATCACTTTGATCAAGGTCAATACTTCACAGAATCCTGCAGATGCTCTCGCGAAGTGTCTACCCAAGGCACAACATCAGCTATGTATACAGATGGTGGGAGTTACTTAGCTTAAAGGAGCCTCCTTGGTCCTTTAAGTGGGAGGTTGTTGGGGATAAAGGCCCCAAGGACTCTCCTTTTGTATATTTTGACCCTTCCATGTGAAAGCTCTCTTCGAGAGCTTTCCAGACATATTTTTGTTGTATTTTTTGGACCCCAAATTGGGGAGTTATAGGCATTTACATTATTTTTATGACTTTTGGTCATTGGCCATGTGTGAACATGCCCAAATGACCTAAAAGTCACTTATCAATAAGACTTGGTCCCAAATCTCTCATAACTTGATTGGGACTTCTTCAACTTCAGCTTCTCCATCTTCTTCTCCAAATTTCTGCGCAGGTTTCTCTCTCTACTTTCTCTCTCCTCACGCAGCAGCCCACTCCCTTGGTGTTTGGAGCAACCGAGCACACCACGACGTAGCTCTCCGCGGCCTCTTTCAACTGGTATCAGAGCTTTGAGCTTTTCCATCGTGACAAAGTTGCTCAAACTGTTTTTCTACTTCAGCCTATGTTGAGCTTAAGGTGTTTTCTTGCATTTGGGAGAATTTCATCGCGAAAAACCTTCCTTTTTCGCGATGAAAGGGCTGTTTTTGGAGGATTACTTCAGCCCGGAGCAAAGCTGAAGCAAATTTTGTGCTTTTTAGAGAGTTTCATCGCGAAGAATCTCTTCTATTCTTCTTTTTGTATCCCCACAGGTCTTTTTCAACATCCACATTGCTGATTTTTTCATCTACAGGTCTTTTGTGGCAGAAATTCTCTCATTTTTCAAGTGGGAGGATATGCACAAAGATTGAGGAAGTGCATACTTGCTGGAAACTTATTACAGTAGGTCATTTCTCTGATTTTATAGGTCATATTGCTTCAAAAATTGGGGCTTTTGTGAAAACAAGCACCCATTGCCTTGGTTTTACATCTATGTATGCCTTTTGTGGTTGAAAAACAACAAATTTGTTGTTTTTGATGCAATTACAGCTTGCTGGAATTTTTTGAAATTTTCTGTAGAAAATTTCAGAAATTGTTTTTTGCAAGTTTTGAACAGTTTTTGGGCTTAATTTCTCAGCTATAGTCTCCTAAGGTAATTGCGCACAGGACAGCAGGTGAATTTTACCTTTTTTGGTGAAATTTTGAAGCTCTTAGTCTGCAAACATGGCCTCTACCTCCTCTGATGTCAAAAGCTTGTTTGAGATCAAGAGATTTGAAGGTAATGGTTTCGATTTGTGGAAAGAGAGAATGTTGGGCATCCTCTTTCTTAAAGATTGTGAAGGGGCTCTTGAGGAAGTCAAGCCTGAAGATATGACAGATGCAGCATGGATGAACCTAAACAAGAAGGCCATCACTTACATCAAGATGGCTGTATCATATGAAATCTTAGTGGATTTGAAAGGCCTTACAATTGCTTTTGAGGTGTGGGAGAAGCTGAAAGCCACTTATGAAAATACCACGCCTGTAAATCAAGTGCATCTTATGCGTAAGCTAGTGTGTATGCAGCTTGATGAGTCAAAAAGTGCGGCTGAGCACTTATCTTTGTTTACAGGTACTCTTTCACAATTGCAGGACTCTGGATTACCTCCATTTGATGATAAGCTTAAGGCCATCTTCTTGTTGATGACCTTACCTGATTCGTGGGAAACATTGGTTGTTTCACTTTCGAATAGCCCCAGTCTTACCTTTGATGGTGTAAGGGGTTCTATTTTGAATGAGGAAATCAGGAGGAAAGCTAGTGGAGAGGGCAGTGGTTCAGCCAATGTGGCTAGAGGAAGAACAGAAAAGAAAAGTGGAAATGTAGAGAGGAACAGGAGCAAAAGCAAAGGCAAGGCTGAAGTGACTTGTTATCAATGTGGTAGGAAAGGTCACAAGAAGCCTGATTGCAGATTCTATAAAGCTGAACTAGAAAGAAAGAAGAACACAGGTGACAGGAAGAAAAAGGACACCAAGAATGAAGCACATGATACCTCAAAGGACAAAGACAAAGAGAAGGCCAATGTGGCCTCTAGTGTCATCATTGAGGAGCTATCAGATGCAGAAGATATACTTTGTGCTACTATGGAAGCAGAGCATGCTGAAGTTATTGATCCTTCTATTAATATTCATGCACAAGATATGCAGATCACAAAGAGGGATTTGATTGATGCCTTGCTTACTGTGAATGATGCTTTGTCACAAACATGGATTGTAGATTCAGGTGCATCGTTTCATGTAACTCCTATTAAGGAGTGTTTCACTACCTTTCATGCAGGCAGCCATGGACATGTATATCTTGGAAATAACCATGCTTGTTCAATTGAAGGTATTGGCACAGTGCATCTCACAGTGGATGGTACCAATGAGCTGGTTTTGCATGATGTAAGGTATGTACCAAGCATCAAGAAAAGCTTATTGTCTGTTGGGCAAATGGATATGCATGGATATAGTACCCTCTTTGAGAAGGGGTCATGGAAGCTTATCAAAGGCTCTAGGCTGATTGTTAAAGGTACAAAGAAAGGGACTCTTTATTGCTTGCATGGTAAAGCCTTGCTGGGCAAGTTTATTGCTTTGGCTGAAATCCATTCACATATGGAATTATGGCATAAAAGGCTTGGTCACATGAGTCAAAAAGGCCTTGATAAACTATGTAATTTGGACAAGTTTGATGCTAAAGGCTCAAAACTTGATTTTTGTAATGAATGCCAATATGGTAAGCAAGTAAAGAATTCTTACTACTCTGGTGTCTCTCGTAAGTCTAATGTGCTTGATCTTGTTCATTCTGATGTTTGTAGCATGCCCACAAAATCTATGGGGGGTGCTCTTTACTTTGTTTCTTTTGTAGATGATTACTCTAGGAAGCTTTGGGTATATTTGTTAAAATCTAAAGATGAAGCCTTTGCTGCATTTAAGAAATTTCATGCATTTGTGACCACTCAAACAGGTAGAAAGCTGAAATGCTTACGTACAGATAATGGGGGTGAGTTTACAAGTGCTGAATTCAATAGATTTTGTGAAAATCTTGGTATTAAGAGGGAGCTAACAGTCCCATACAGCCCCTCTTCCAACGGTGTGGCTGAAAGGTATAATAGGACTTTATGTGAGAGGGTGAGATGCATGCTGTCCACAGCTAATCTCCCTCATGGATTTTGGGGAGAGGCTTTGAAAACTGCAGTTCATGTTTGCAATCGATCCCCTCATATGTCCTTAAAAGGTGGCATTCCAGAAGAGGTTTGGTCTGGCAAACCAGCTTCATATGACCACCTACGCATCTTTGGTTGCGATGCTTTTGTGCATATAAGGCCTGAGTTGAGAAACAAGTTAGATGCAAAGTCCATGAAAGGAATCTTCATGGGTTATGGAGATGAAGGTGAAATGGGCTACAGGATTTGGCTACCTCAACTCAAGAAGGTAATACGCAGCCGAGATGTTGTATTTAATGAGGCAAGGCTGCTCAAAAACAATTGTGCCTCTAAAGATGACCATAAAAGAGTCAAATTTCAGCATGTACAGCCACCAGTTAAATCTGATATGGACCCTCGGGATGCACCACATATGGCTGGAAATGACAATGAGCCCGTGGTTATTGAGCCAGATGATGCTGGACAGCAAAATGATGCTCCTGAAGGGCATATGCAGCCACCTATTCATGCTGAAAACAGGGCTGGAAATGATGTACAGCAGCCTGTTAACAATGAAGAAGTTAATGTACCTCCTGATGTAGATCCATTGCCTGGTAATGTTGATCATTGGGTAAGAAGATCTATACATCCTAGGAGGCGAGTGAATAGATATGATCCCTCTATACATTATATTATGTTATCAGATGAGGGTGAGCCTCTTACTTATACAGAGGCAAAGCTATGTGAGCACAAGAAGAAGTGGGAGTTAGCCATGCAGGAAGAGATAAAGGCCTTGCATGCAAATGATACTTGGGATTTGGTTGAGTTACCCAAAGGAAGGAAAGCCATTCCAAACAAGTGGGTGTACAAAATCAAAATTGTTGATGGCAAACCCAAGTATAAGGCAAGGCTGGTTGCTAAGGGATATGCCCAAAAAGAGGGCATTGATTTTCAAGAAGTGTTCTCTCCAGTGGTGAAAATGACCACTTTACGTGTGTTGTTTGCTCTCACAGCTGCCTTGGATTTGGAATTATTCCAAATGGATGTTAAAACAGCCTTTTTGCATGGTGATTTAGATGAAGAGCTGTACATGAAACAGCCAGAAGGATATGCCATTCCTGGAAAAGAGCATCTGGTTTGCAAACTGAAAAGGAGCTTGTATGGGCTGAAACAAGCCCCCACACAATGGTATAAGAAGTTTGATGCATTTATGCTCAAACATGGGTTTAAAAGAAGCCATGCAGATCATTGTTTGTACACGAAAAAGGATGAAGATGGCAGCCCAATTATTCTTGTACTGTATGTAGATGATATGCTGCTGGCTGGGAAGAAAAAGAGCACTCTGAATGCTCTAAAACAGCAGCTGAACTCTGCATTCTCAATGAAAGACCTTGGGGAAGATGAGCATATTCTTGGTATGCGTATAAAAAGGGATAGACAGCAGCATACTTTGCAGGTATCCCAAGAAAAGTACATTGAAAAAGTGCTGGACAGATTTAATGTGGCTGATGCTAAGCCTCTTGGAGTGCCATTGCAGCCACATGTTAAGCTTTCCAAGGATGACTGTCCCAAAAATGATGATGCAGCCAGTTACATGAAGAGTGTTCCATATGCATCAGCTTGTGGTTCACTTATGTATGCTATGGTTGCCACTCGGCCAGACATTGCTCATGCAGTGGGAGTTGTTAGCAGGTTCATGGCTAATCCTGGTAGAGCTCATTGGGAGGCAGTCAAATCTATCTTGAGATATTTGAAAGGGACCAAAAGTAAATGCTTATGTTATGGAAAGGGTCCATTGGAGTTAAAAGGATTTTGTGATTCAGACATGGCAGGTGATGTGGACACACGCAAGTCCACAAGTGGCTATGTATACATCCTTGCAGGTGGAGCTATTTCATGGTGCTCTAGACTTCAGAGGATAGTTGCACTATCTACTACAGAGGCTGAATATATTTCAGCCACAGAGGCTTCCAAAGAAGCCATTTGGTTAGCTCGGCTCTGCAGTGAGTTTGGGATGCTTGAAAAGGCACCTCTTCTTGGATGCGATAGCCAGAGTGCCATATGTTTGGCAAAGAATGCCATGTTTCATGCTCGCATAAAGCATATTGATGTGAGATATCACTTCATCAGAGAGGTGTTAGAGGATGGCCTGATCACTTTGATCAAGGTCAATACTTCACAGAATCCTGCAGATGCTCTCGCGAAGTGTCTACCCAAGGCACAACATCAGCTATGTATACAGATGGTGGGAGTTACTTAGCTTAAAGGAGCCTCCTTGGTCCTTTAAGTGGGAGGTTGTTGGGGATAAAGGCCCCAAGGACTCTCCTTTTGTATATTTTGACCCTTCCATGTGAAAGCTCTCTTCGAGAGCTTTCCAGACATATTTTTGTTGTATTTTTTGGACCCCAAATTGGGGAGTTATAGGCATTTACATTATTTTTATGACTTTTGGTCATTGGCCATGTGTGAACATGCCCAAATGACCTAAAAGTCACTTATCAATAAGACTTGGTCCCAAATCTCTCATAACTTGATTGGGACTTCTTCAACTTCAGCTTCTCCATCTTCTTCTCCAAATTTCTGCGCAGGTTTCTCTCTCTACTTTCTCTCTCCTCACGCAGCAGCCCACTCCCTTGGTGTTTGGAGCAACCGAGCACACCACGACGTAGCTCTCCGCGGCCTCTTTCAACTGGTATCAGAGCTTTGAGCTTTTCCATCGTGACAAAGTTGCTCAAACTGTTTTTCTACTTCAGCCTATGTTGAGCTTAAGGTGTTTTCTTGCATTTGGGAGAATTTCATCGCGAAAAACCTTCCTTTTTCGCGATGAAAGGGCTGTTTTTGGAGGATTACTTCAGCCCGGAGCAAAGCTGAAGCAAATTTTGTGCTTTTTAGAGAGTTTCATCGCGAAGAATCTCTTCTATTCTTCTTTTTGTATCCCCACAGGTCTTTTTCAACATCCACATTGCTGATTTTTTCATCTACAGGTCTTTTGTGGCAGAAATTCTCTCATTTTTCAAGTGGGAGGATATGCACAAAGATTGAGGAAGTGCATACTTGCTGGAAACTTATTACAGTAGGTCATTTCTCTGATTTTATAGGTCATATTGCTTCAAAAATTGGGGCTTTTGTGAAAACAAGCACCCATTGCCTTGGTTTTACATCTATGTATGCCTTTTGTGGTTGAAAAACAACAAATTTGTTGTTTTTGATGCAATTACAGCTTGCTGGAATTTTTTGAAATTTTCTGTAGAAAATTTCAGAAATTGTTTTTTGCAAGTTTTGAACAGTTTTTGGGCTTAATTTCTCAGCTATAGTCTCCTAAGGTAATTGCGCACAGGACAGCAGGTGAATTTTACCTTTTTTGGTGAAATTTTGAAGCTCTTAGTCTGCAAACATGGCCTCTACCTCCTCTGATGTCAAAAGCTTGTTTGAGATCAAGAGATTTGAAGGTAATGGTTTCGATTTGTGGAAAGAGAGAATGTTGGGCATCCTCTTTCTTAAAGATTGTGAAGGGGCTCTTGAGGAAGTCAAGCCTGAAGATATGACAGATGCAGCATGGATGAACCTAAACAAGAAGGCCATCACTTACATCAAGATGGCTGTATCATATGAAATCTTAGTGGATTTGAAAGGCCTTACAATTGCTTTTGAGGTGTGGGAGAAGCTGAAAGCCACTTATGAAAATACCACGCCTGTAAATCAAGTGCATCTTATGCGTAAGCTAGTGTGTATGCAGCTTGATGAGTCAAAAAGTGCGGCTGAGCACTTATCTTTGTTTACAGGTACTCTTTCACAATTGCAGGACTCTGGATTACCTCCATTTGATGATAAGCTTAAGGCCATCTTCTTGTTGATGACCTTACCTGATTCGTGGGAAACATTGGTTGTTTCACTTTCGAATAGCCCCAGTCTTACCTTTGATGGTGTAAGGGGTTCTATTTTGAATGAGGAAATCAGGAGGAAAGCTAGTGGAGAGGGCAGTGGTTCAGCCAATGTGGCTAGAGGAAGAACAGAAAAGAAAAGTGGAAATGTACAGAGGAACAGGAGCAAAAGCAAAGGCAAGGCTGAAGTGACTTGTTATCAATGTGGTAGGAAAGGTCACAAGAAGCCTGATTGCAGATTCTATAAAGCTGAACTAGAAAGAAAGAAGAACACAGGTGACAGGAAGAAAAAGGACACCAAGAATGAAGCACATGATACCTCAAAGGACAAAGACAAAGAGAAGGCCAATGTGGCCTCTAGTGTCATCATTGAGGAGCTATCAGATGCAGAAGATATACTTTGTGCTACTATGGAAGCAGAGCATGCTGAAGTTATTGATCCTTCTATTAATATTCATGCACAAGATATGCAGATCACAAAGAGGGATTTGATTGATGCCTTGCTTACTGTGAATGATGCTTTGTCACAAACATGGATTGTAGATTCAGGTGCATCGTTTCATGTAACTCCTATTAAGGAGTGTTTCACTACCTTTCATGCAGGCAGCCATGGACATGTATATCTTGGAAATAACCATGCTTGTTCAATTGAAGGTATTGGCACAGTGCATCTCACAGTGGATGGTACCAATGAGCTGGTTTTGCATGATGTAAGGTATGTACCAAGCATCAAGAAAAGCTTATTGTCTGTTGGGCAAATGGATATGCATGGATATAGTACCCTCTTTGAGAAGGGGTCATGGAAGCTTATCAAAGGCTCTAGGCTGATTGTTAAAGGTACAAAGAAAGCGACTCTTTATTGCTTGCATGGTAAAGCCTTGCTGGGCAAGTTTATTGCTTTGGCTGAAATCCATTCACATATGGAATTATGGCATAAAAGGCTTGGTCACATGAGTCAAAAAGGCCTTGATAAACTATGTAATTTGGACAAGTTTGATGCTAAAGGCTCAAAACTTGATTTTTGTAATGAATGCCAATATGGTAAGCAAGTAAAGAATTCTTACTACTCTGGTGTCTCTCGTAAGTCTAATGTGCTTGATCTTGTTCATTCTGATGTTTGTAGCATGCCCACAAAATCTATGGGGGGTGCTCTTTACTTTGTTTCTTTTGTAGATGATTACTCTAGGAAGCTTTGGGTATATTTGTTAAAATCTAAAGATGAAGCCTTTGCTGCATTTAAGAAATTTCATGCATTTGTGACCACTCAAACAGGTAGAAAGCTGAAATGCTTTTGTACAGATAATGGGGGTGAGTTTACAAGTGCTTAATTCAATAGATTTTGTGAAAATCTTGGTATTAAGAGGGAGCTAACAGTCCCATACAGCCCCTCTTCCAACGGTGTGGCTGAAAGGTATAATAGGACTTTATGTGAGAGGGTGAGATGCATGCTGTCCACAGCTAATCTCCCTCATGGATTTTGGGGAGAGGCTTTGAAAACTGCAGTTCATGTTTGCAATCGATCCCCTCATATGTCCTTAAAAGGTGGCATTCCAGAAGAGGTTTGGTCTGGCAAACCAGCTTCATATGACCACCTACGCATCTTTGGTTGCGATGCTTTTGTGCATATAAGGCCTGAGTTGAGAAACAAGTTAGATGCAAAGTCCATGAAAGGAATCTTCATGGGTTATGGAGATGAAGGTGAAATGGGCTACAGGATTTGGCTACCTCAACTCAAGAAGGTAATACGCAGCCGAGATGTTGTATTTAATGAGGCAAGGATGCTCAAAAACAATTGTGCCTCTAAAGATGACCATAAAAGAGTCAAATTTCAGCATGTACAGCCACCAGTTAAATCTGATATGGACCCTCGGGATGCACCACATATGGCTGGAAATGACAATGAGCCCGTGGTTATTGAGCCAGATGATGCTGGACAGCAAAATGATGCTCCTGAAGGGCATATGCAGCCACCTATTCATGCTGAAAACAGGGCTGGAAATGATGTACAGCAGCCTGTTAACAATGAAGAAGTTAATGTACCTCCTGATGTAGATCCATTGCCTGGTAATGTTGATCATTGGGTAAGAAGATCTATACATCCTAGGAGGCGAGTGAATAGATATGATCCCTCTATACATTATATTATGTTATCAGATGAGGGTGAGCCTCTTACTTATACAGAGGCAAAGCTATGTGAGCACAAGAAGAAGTGGGAGTTAGCCATGCAGGAAGAGATAAAGGCCTTGCATGCAAATGATACTTGGGATTTGGTTGAGTTACCCAAAGGAAGGAAAGCCATTCCAAACAAGTGGGTGTACAAAATCAAAATTGTTGATGGCAAACCCAAGTATAAGGCAAGGCTGGTTGCTAAGGGATATGCCCAAAAAGAGGGCATTGATTTTCAAGAAGTGTTCTCTCCAGTGGTGAAAATGACCACTTTACGTGTGTTGTTTGCTCTCACAGCTGCCTTGGATTTGGAATTATTCCAAATGGATGTTAAAACAGCCTTTTTGCATGGTGATTTAGATGAAGAGCTGTACATGAAACAGCCAGAAGGATATGCCATTCCTGGAAAAGAGCATCTGGTTTGCAAACTGAAAAGGAGCTTGTATGGGCTGAAACAGGCCCCCACACAATGGTATAAGAAGTTTGATGCATTTATGCTCAAACATGGTTTTAAAAGAAGCCATGCAGATCATTGTTTGTACACGAAAAAGGATGAAGATGGCAGCCCAATTATTCTTGTACTGTATGTAGATGATATGCTGCTGGCTGGGAAGAAAAAGAGCACTCTGAATGCTCTAAAACAGCAGCTGAACTCTGCATTCTCAATGAAAGACCTTGGGGAAGATGAGCATATTCTTGGTATGCGTATAAAAAGTGATAGACAGCAGCATACTTTGCAGGTATCCCAAGAAAAGTACATTGAAAAAGTGCTGGACAGATTTAATGTGGCTGATGCTAAGCCTCTTGGAGTGCCATTGCAGCCACATGTTAAGCTTTCCAAGGATGACTGTCCCAAAAATGATGATGCAGCCAGTTACATGAAGAGTGTTCCATATGCATCAGCTTGTGGTTCACTTATGTATGCTATGGTTGCCACTCGGCCAGACATTGCTCATGCAGTGGGAGTTGTTAGCAGGTTCATGGCTAATCCTGGTAGAGCTCATTGGGAGGCAGTCAAATCTATCTTGAGATATTTGAAAGGGACCAAAAGTAAATGCTTATGTTATGGAAAGGGTCCATTGGAGTTAAAAGGATTTTGTGATTCAGACATGGCAGGTGATGTGGACACACGCAAGTCCACAAGTGGCTATGTATACATCCTTGGAGGTGGAGCTATTTCATGGTGCTCTAGACTTCAGAGGATAGTTGCACTATCTACTACAGAGGCTGAATATATTTCAGCCACAGAGGCTTCCAAAGAAGCCATTTGGTTAGCTCGGCTCTGCAGTGAGTTTGGGATGCTTGAAAAGGCACCTCTTCTTGGATGCGATAGCCAGAGTGCCATATGTTTGGCAAAGAATGCCATGTTTCATGCTCGCATAAAGCATATTGATGTGAGATATCACTTCATCAGAGAGGTGTTAGAGGATGGCCTGATCACTTTGATCAAGGTCAATACTTCACAGAATCCTGCAGATGCTCTCGCGAAGTGTCTACCCAAGGCACAACATCAGCTATGTATACAGATGGTGGGAGTTACTTAGCTTAAAGGAGCCTCCTTGGTCCTTTAAGTGGGAGGTTGTTGGGGATAAAGGCCCCAAGGACTCTCCTTTTGTATATTTTGACCCTTCCATGTGAAAGCTCTCTTCGAGAGCTTTCCAGACATATTTTTGTTGTATTTTTTGGACCCCAAATTGGGGAGTTATAGGCATTTACATTATTTTTATGACTTTTGGTCATTGGCCATGTGTGAACATGCCCAAATGACCTAAAAGTCACTTATCAATAAGACTTGGTCCCAAATCTCTCATAACTTGATTGGGACTTCTTCAACTTCAGCTTCTCCATCTTCTTCTCCAAATTTCTGCGCAGGTTTCTCTCTCTACTTTCTCTCTCCTCACGCAGCAGCCCACTCCCTTGGTGTTTGGAGCAACCGAGCACACCACGACGTAGCTCTCCGCGGCCTCTTTCAACTGGTATCAGAGCTTTGAGCTTTTCCATCGTGACAAAGTTGCTCAAACTGTTTTTCTACTTCAGCCTATGTTGAGCTTAAGGTGTTTTCTTGCATTTGGGAGAATTTCATCGCGAAAAACCTTCCTTTTTCGCGATGAAAGGGCTGTTTTTGGAGGATTACTTCAGCCCGGAGCAAAGCTGAAGCAAATTTTGTGCTTTTTAGAGAGTTTCATCGCGAAGAATCTCTTCTATTCTTCTTTTTGTATCCCCACAGGTCTTTTTCAGCATCCACATTGCTGATTTTTTCATCTACAGGTCTTTTGTGGCAGAAATTCTCTCATTTTTCAAGTGGGAGGATATGCACAAAGATTGAGGAAGTGCATACTTGCTGGAAACTTATTACAGTAGGTCATTTCTCTGATTTTATAGGTCATATTGCTTCAAAAATTGGGGCTTTTGTGAAAACAAGCACCCATTGCCTTGGTTTTACATCTATGTATGCCTTTTGTGGTTGAAAAACAACAAATTTGTTGTTTTTGATGCAATTACAGCTTGCTGGAATTTTCTGAAATTTTCTGTAGAAAATTTCAGAAATTGTTTTTTGCAAGTTTTGAACAGTTTTTGGGCTTAATTTCTCAGCTATAGTCTCCTAAGGTAATTGCGCACAGGACAGCAGGTGAATTTTACCTTTTTTGGTGAAATTTTGAAGCTCTTAGTCTGCAAACATGGCCTCTACCTCCTCTGATGTCAAAAGCTTGTTTGAGATCAAGAGATTTGAAGGTAATGGTTTCGATTTGTGGAAAGAGAGAATGTTGGGCATCCTCTTTCTTAAAGATTGTGAAGGGGCTCTTGAGGAAGTCAAGCCTGAAGATATGACAGATGCAGCATGGATGAACCTAAACAAGAAGGCCATCACTTACATCAAGATGGCTGTATCATATGAAATCTTAGTGGATTTGAAAGGCCTTACAATTGCTTTTGAGGTGTGGGAGAAGCTGAAAGCCACTTATGAAAATACCACGCTTGTAAATCAAGTGCATCTTATGCGTAAGCTAGTGTGTATGCAGCTTGATGAGTCAAAAAGTGCGGCTGAGCACTTATCTTTGTTTACAGGTACTCTTTCACAATTGCAGGACTCTGGATTACCTCCATTTGATGATAAGCTTAAGGCCATCTTCTTGTTGATGACCTTACCTGATTCGTGGGAAACATTGGTTGTTTCACTTTCGAATAGCCCCAGTCTTACCTTTGATGGTGTAAGGGGTTCTATTTTGAATGAGGAAATCAGGAGGAAAGCTAGTGGAGAGGGCAGTGGTTCAGCCAATGTGGCTAGAGGAAGAACAGAAAAGAAAAGTGGAAATGTAGAGAGGAACAGGAGCAAAAGCAAAGGCAAGGCTGAAGTGACTTGTTATCAATGTGGTAGGAAAGGTCACAAGAAGCCTGATTGCAGATTCTATAAAGCTGAACTAGAAAGAAAGAAGAACACAGGTGACAGGAAGAAAAAGGACACCAAGAATGAAGCACATGATACCTCAAAGGACAAAGACAAAGAGAAGGCCAATGTGGCCTCTAGTGTCATCATTGAGGAGCTATCAGATGCAGAAGATATACTTTGTGCTACTATGGAAGCAGAGCATGCTGAAGTTATTGATCCTTCTATTAATATTCATGCACAAGATATGCAGATCACAAAGAGGGATTTGATTGATGCCTTGCTTACTGTGAATGATGCTTTGTCACAAACATGGATTGTAGATTCAGGTGCATCGTTTCATGTAACTCCTATTAAGGAGTGTTTCACTACCTTTCATGCAGGCAGCCATGGACATGTATATCTTGGAAATAACCATGCTTGTTCAATTGAAGGTATTGGCACAGTGCATCTCACAGTGGATGGTACCAATGAGCTGGTTTTGCATGATGTAAGGTATGTACCAAGCATCAAGAAAAGCTTATTGTCTGTTGGGCAAATGGATATGCATGGATATAGTACCCTCTTTGAGAAGGGGTCATGGAAGCTTATCAAAGGCTCTAGGCTGATTGTTAAAGGTACAAAGAAAGGGACTCTTTATTGCTTGCATGGTAAAGCCTTGCTGGGCAAGTTTATTGCTTTGGCTGAAATCCATTCACATATGGAATTATGGCATAAAAGGCTTGGTCACATGAGTCAAAAAGGCCTTGATAAACTATGTAATTTGGACAAGTTTGATGCTAAAGGCTCAAAACTTGATTTTTGTAATGAATGCCAATATGGTAAGCAAGTAAAGAATTCTTACTACTCTGGTGTCTCTCGTAAGTCTAATGTGCTTGATCTTGTTCATTCTGATGTTTGTAGCATGCCCACAAAATCTATGGGGGGTGCTCTTTACTTTGTTTCTTTTGTAGATGATTACTCTAGGAAGCTTTGGGTATATTTGTTAAAATCTAAAGATGAAGCCTTTGCTGCATTTAAGAAATTTCATGCATTTGTGACCACTCAAACAGGTAGAAAGCTGAAATGCTTACGTACAGATAATGGGGGTGAGTTTACAAGTGCTGAATTCAATAGATTTTGTGAAAATCTTGGTATTAAGAGGGAGCTAACAGTCCCATACAGCCCCTCTTCCAACGGTGTGGCTGAAAGGTATAATAGGACTTTATGTGAGAGGGTGAGATGCATGCTGTCCACAGCTAATCTCCCTCATGGATTTTGGGGAGAGGCTTTGAAAACTGCAGTTCATGTTTGCAATCGATCCCCTCATATGTCCTTAAAAGGTGGCATTCCAGAAGAGGTTTGGTCTGGCAAACCAGCTTCATATGACCACCTACGCATCTTTGGTTGCGATGCTTTTGTGCATATAAGGCCTGAGTTGAGAAACAAGTTAGATGCAAAGTCCATGAAAGGAATCTTCATGGGTTATGGAGATGAAGGTGAAATGGGCTACAGGATTTGGCTACCTCAACTCAAGAAGGTAATACGCAGCCGAGATGTTGTATTTAATGAGGCAAGGCTGCTCAAAAACAATTGTGCCTCTAAAGATGACCATAAAAGAGTCAAATTTCAGCATGTACAGCCACCAGTTAAATCTGATATGGACCCTCGGGATGCACCACATATGGCTGGAAATGACAATGAGCCCGTGGTTATTGAGCCAGATGATGCTGGACAGCAAAATGATGCTCCTGAAGGGCATATGCAGCCACCTATTCATGCTGAAAACAGGGCTGGAAATGATGTACAGCAGCCTGTTAACAATGAAGAAGTTAATGTACCTCCTGATGTAGATCCATTGCCTGGTAATGTTGATCATTGGGTAAGAAGATCTATACATCCTAGGAGGCGAGTGAATAGATATGATCCCTCTATACATTATATTATGTTATCAGATGAGGGTGAGCCTCTTACTTATACAGAGGCAAAGCTATGTGAGCACAAGAAGAAGTGGGAGTTAGCCATGCAGGAAGAGATAAAGGCCTTGCATGCAAATGATACTTGGGATTTGGTTGAGTTACCCAAAGGAAGGAAAGCCATTCCAAACAAGTGGGTGTACAAAATCAAAATTGTTGATGGCAAACCCAAGTATAAGGCAAGGCTGGTTGCTAAGGGATATGCCCAAAAAGAGGGCATTGATTTTCAAGAAGTGTTCTCTCCAGTGGTGAAAATGACCACTTTACGTGTGTTGTTTGCTCTCACAGCTGCCTTGGATTTGGAATTATTCCAAATGGATGTTAAAACAGCCTTTTTGCATGGTGATTTAGATGAAGAGCTGTACATGAAACAGCCAGAAGGATATGCCATTCCTGGAAAAGAGCATCTGGTTTGCAAACTGAAAAGGAGCTTGTATGGGCTGAAACAAGCCCCCACACAATGGTATAAGAAGTTTGATGCATTTATGCTCAAACATGGGTTTAAAAGAAGCCATGCAGATCATTGTTTGTACACGAAAAAGGATGAAGATGGCAGCCCAATTATTCTTGTACTGTATGTAGATGATATGCTGCTGGCTGGGAAGAAAAAGAGCACTCTGAATGCTCTAAAACAGCAGCTGAACTCTGCATTCTCAATGAAAGACCTTGGGGAAGATGAGCATATTCTTGGTATGCGTATAAAAAGGGATAGACAGCAGCATACTTTGCAGGTATCCCAAGAAAAGTACATTGAAAAAGTGCTGGACAGATTTAATGTGGCTGATGCTAAGCCTCTTGGAGTGCCATTGCAGCCACATGTTAAGCTTTCCAAGGATGACTGTCCCAAAAATGATGATGCAGCCAGTTACATGAAGAGTGTTCCATATGCATCAGCTTGTGGTTCACTTATGTATGCTATGGTTGCCACTCGGCCAGACATTGCTCATGCAGTGGGAGTTGTTAGCAGGTTCATGGCTAATCCTGGTAGAGCTCATTGGGAGGCAGTCAAATCTATCTTGAGATATTTGAAAGGGACCAAAAGTAAATGCTTATGTTATGGAAAGGGTCCATTGGAGTTAAAAGGATTTTGTGATTCAGACATGGCAGGTGATGTGGACACACGCAAGTCCACAAGTGGCTATGTATACATCCTTGCAGGTGGAGCTATTTCATGGTGCTCTAGACTTCAGAGGATAGTTGCACTATCTACTACAGAGGCTGAATATATTTCAGCCACAGAGGCTTCCAAAGAAGCCATTTGGTTAGCTCGGCTCTGCAGTGAGTTTGGGATGCTTGAAAAGGCACCTCTTCTTGGATGCGATAGCCAGAGTGCCATATGTTTGGCAAAGAATGCCATGTTTCATGCTCGCATAAAGCATATTGATGTGAGATATCACTTCATCAGAGAGGTGTTAGAGGATGGCCTGATCACTTTGATCAAGGTCAATACTTCACAGAATCCTGCAGATTCTCTCGCGAAGTGTCTACCCAAGGCACAACATCAGCTATGTATACAGATGGTGGGAGTTACTTAGCTTAAAGGAGCCTCCTTGGTCCTTTAAGTGGGAGGTTGTTGGGGATAAAGGCCCCAAGGACTCTCCTTTTGTATATTTTGACCCTTCCATGTGAAAGCTCTCTTCGAGAGCTTTCCAGACATATTTTTGTTGTATTTTTTGGACCCCAAATTGGGGAGTTATAGGCATTTACATTATTTTTATGACTTTTGGTCATTGGCCATGTGTGAACATGCCCAAATGACCTAAAAGTCACTTATCAATAAGACTTGGTCCCAAATCTCTCATAACTTGATTGGGACTTCTTCAACTTCAGCTTCTCCATCTTCTTCTCCAAATTTCTGCGCAGGTTTCTCTCTCTACTTTCTCTCTCCTCACGCAGCAGCCCACTCCCTTGGTGTTTGGAGCAACCGAGCACACCACGACGTAGCTCTCCGCGGCCTCTTTCACCAACAACTTATTCTTCTATCCTCATGAACGATGAAAATTATGATTGCATGGTCAAGTTTGTATTGCCTGTTATGGTGGATCATATGCAATTTTCGGAAACATTTTTTTTATGGAAGGTATAGATGAAGACTTAGTCATTGGCACTCAAAGGTTTGTTAAACAATATCATCAAGAATTTGAAGTGTCTTGTCCATCTATTATGTCCACCACTACATGTGTGTCTATTGAAAATCCTAATGATTATCCTCATTGTAAGGATTGTGGACATAATCATCTATTCAAAGATTGTACTTTTAATCCACTAAATAGTCTTTCCACTCATGCTTTTTTAGCTAATCTTTCTTTGAGTAAGTCAAAGGAAATTGTGGCGAATGGGAAAATGGAGGACTCCAAGGGTGTTGGGATATGGAAGAGCCCTCTTTTCCTCTAAACTTGGATTCCCCTTATGACTCCATGAGCAAGGATGTGCTACACTTGACTCATCAAGAAGAGGATAAGCAAATACTTTGTATCAATGCTATGAAAATTGATGTTGAATCTATGGTTAATCATGACAACCAATCACACATTTGTACATCTAGAGATTCTATGTGTAATAAGGATCAAGATATTGTTGAATCTCTAGATCAACCTCAGACCAGATAACCCAATGATCCATATATAGAAGATCAACCTTTGTTGAATTCCCCATGTAAAGATGAGATCTCCCTACGAACTCACGTAGAAGGCCCAAAAGACCCTTACATCAAGAAGAAGAAATCACATTTCCCTTGTAATGTCAAGCAAATTTGGGTGGCCAAGCCATTATTTAAAGCCAAACCAAATCGCTGTCAAGGGAGCGCTAGATTGTGCTCTCTGACTTCACTAGACAAGATTTCGGAAAGACACTTATGATTACAAGAACACCCACGTAGGGAAAATAATACAAGAAGATGTAGCCAATACAAGACATCCCACAACCCGGGACCAATAGGTATGGAAAACTAGACTAGAGATGACATAGGAGATCCCACAACCCGGGATCGTAGGTATGGAACAAGATAGAAAGATTACAAGAATTCCCTTTAGGGATATGAACTAGGTAGAAGAAATAACTAGAAAGGATCTCATACTATGAGATTACAACAGAACAAGAAAGGATGTCCACGATACAAGACTAGAAAAGACTAGAGCAAGATACAAAACTAGAACTTGAACTGGAACTTGAAAGTACTTGGTGATCACGACCCCTTGAGCTCCCACGACTTGCATTGGAAAGACTGAGAATGAATGTGGTGAAGCCCTTCTTTTATAGGTTTTCAAAGGCAATGCTATATGGCGGTTACGATTTAATGATGACATCATGACATCATCATGATGTCATCGACTTGAAACAAAACCTCCCGGTATTCGAATTCAGCAAATAGACAATGGATCTTGGGGTTTTGGCACGTTTCGGATGCAATGGTAGTATTAGTTTCTCCAAGCTCGAAACCAATCATGAGATATGTAAAGTCACATGGAATCTGAGTTTTAGGATGGTTTCCTTTGTGTCCATGACATCACCTCCCCCTCAAGCGACGAGTTCCACGAGGAGCGGCCATGTTCTCTAACTTGGGTTTCATTGGATTCTTCTTATGGAATTCACGAACCTTGAATTTTGCTCTTCGAAGATTTTCTGTAAGTTCAAAAGTACGATTACTGATGTCATCTGCTTTCCAATGAATAAAGCATTCCAATCGTCCTCGCTAGATTCTTGAATCTAAGACATGATTAACCTCGAATTCTTCATGATCCTTAATCTTGGAAGGTGGTGAAGGACTCAATCTCCCTTGAGCTTCCTTAGCTTCGTGACAAGATAGGTCCTTTGAGCTTTTAGTGGCTTATTGTAGTGTTTCCAAGATCTTTGATGGAGTGCCTTGAGTAAGCACACCTCCTTGATAGAACACGAACTCCTCCTTGTCCTTTATCTTCTTGTTATCTTCATAATTTGTATGCTCCATATCATTCGTAATGACTTCTTGGCCTTCAAAGATTCTTGATTTAGATTCTTGAGGAATAGTGTCTCCATTATTCAAGACTTCTGACTCTTGGATTTGGATTTCTTTTAGCAATTGATTCTCACACTGAATTGCTTGATTGATAGCTTCATCTAAAGTTTTTTAGCTTAAATGTAGAGGATAAACAAACCTTTATTTCATATCTGAGACCACTTTGAAATTGATTAACTAGATAGTCTTCTTGATATGCGGATCCTTGAAATACAATTTTAAAGTTTCATGCGAATTCTCCAACTGAGCGATCACCTTGTTGTAACCTCCGTTCAAAGTCTCGAAGTTTTTTATATATATCATCTAGAGTATACTCGATATTTCTGAGTATGGATATAGAGTCCATCATGCTTGGCACGGTCTTGATGTGGATAGTCTTGCCAAAATGTCAAGGGAGTACTAGATTGTGCTCTCTGACTTTATTAGACAAGATTTCGGAAAGACACTTATGATTACAAGAACACACACGTAGGGAAAATAATACAAGAAGATGTAGCCAATACAAGACATCCCACAACCTGGGTCCAATAGGTATGGAAAACTAGACTAGAGATGATACAGGAGATCCCATAACTCGAGATCGTAGGTATGGAACAAGATAGCAAGATTACGAGAATTCCCTTTAGGGATATGAACTAAATACAAGAAATAACTAGAAAGGATCTCATACTATGAGATTACAACAGGACAAGAAAGGATGTCCACGATACAAGACTAGAAAAGACTAGAGCAAGAGACAAGACTAGAACTTGAACTGGAACTTGAAAGTACTTACTTGGTGATCACGATCCCTTGAGCTCCCACGACTGGCATTGGAAAGACTGAGAATGAATGTGGTGAAGCCCTCCTTTTATAGGTGTTCAAAGGCAGTGCTATATGGCGGTTACAATTTGATGATGTCATCATGATGTCATCGACTTGAAACAAGACCTCCCGGTATCCGAATTTAGCAAATAGACAGTGGATCTTGGGGTTTTGGTATGTTTCGGATGCAATGGTAGCATTAGTTACTCCAAACTCGAAACCAATCATGAGATATGTAAAGTCACATGGAATCTGAGGTTTAGGATGGTTTCCTTTGTGTCCATGACAATCGCACCATGATATGGGTACCAAAGAAATTCCTTCTACAAAATCAATCCACTCTCAAACAAATCCATAATCCATGGTCTAGACCCATCATGCCTTATCTTCAAGAAAGACCACTTCCTACTAAAGAATCCAAAGCAATGAAGCCAAAACTCAAAAAAGATCCAAGAAAAAACTTCAAGGGGAAGTCCGGCAAAGCAACGACATATTTACGGTCTAAAACCTTGTCGTGTAGCATCCATGGGTGTCAAACCCAACCTTGCCCAATGCACAACATATGTTCAAGATGCACACCAAGTATGCACGTAAATAGGGCCTCATCCAAAGGCCAAGCATTAGGCACACTAAGTTTAACCCAGACACAAAGAGGACACATGTACATACAATTCAAAAATTTGCTTTTCATTTTTCTTTTTTCAAGTTGGTGGACAAAGGTATCATCCATTTCAAATGGTTGATGGAAAAGAGAAGGTTCTTGGAGTTGGACATTTGGAGAAAGCCTCATCATCGCCTCATCCTTGAGCACTTTCCTGAAGACCCAGCCATTTTTGCACCATTGTTTTTGTATGCATTTTTTAGAGTATGCATAAGATAAGGTCACAATACAAGCTCGTGCATAGACACTTTTTTTGTTTTCCATCCATGCATCCTTAGTCCTCCCTCATGCATATGGACTAAGAAGAGAGGAATTAATTTCATCTATTTGTATCTATCATCTACATTTTGTCATTTCATTCTCATACATTATCCATCCATTATTATTATTAAAAAAAAAAGAACATAAAGAAAAAAAAGAAAAGAAAAGCATTCTAACATATTCTTCCCATCTATATGAGGCAAAAGACCCAAGATATAAGACAGTCGACTCCAAACAAACATGCAAAAAACAAGATGAAGAAAAGCAAGAAAGCAAAGCACTCCAAGGACACAAGGATCATGCAATAAAAAGAACTCCTACATGCTCTTCCAGAAAAAGCTCCGTACTTGCAAAAGCGTTCTTGAGGACGACAAAGTCAAAGAGGGAGGAGTGTTGATGAGACAACATATAATTGTTGGATTCACTCTTTTTCATAATCATTTGTACCTTTTTCTACCTCTCATTCAATTGAATAGACACTCTTGTATAGGTGTGTGTGGGTGCCACACTAGAGAATAAGTGGGATTCATTCTTCTTTCAATTTAAAAATCCCACATAGCATGCTATTTTGCCATTTTGTATATAAAGAGGTCTCCATCTCTTTTTTTGGGAGGCTTTTTGGAGAAGTAATGACAAAATGCTAGTTTGTAGTTAGACTCTTGTTCTCTTGTCGTCATGATGTGCATGTGTACTTGTTCTCTTCTTGTATAATGCTTGTGATACGTTTATGTGTGATTACGTCGTGATTATGTTTGTGATTGCAATTATGTGCATCATTAGCGATGCTTATGTCGTGTCTTTTTGTTAATTACGTTATTAATCGTGTTTTGACAGAGCCTCATCGCGTCTGTCGAATGCTTTCATGCATCATTTGGGTCTTTTACGATGCTTCCGGTTTGATAAATATGAGTTGTGATGCTACAATGTCAACAACTTTGTTGACGTTGTAGCATCACACACCTCATACTTGTCAATCCGAGAAGTATCTCATGAGACCCAAATGTTTGCGTAGAAGCACTCAGTAGACGTAATGGAGCCTCATGAATGGACGATTAACAACGTAATTAACAAGAAAGCACGACATTAGCATCGCTAATGATGCACATAATCGTAATCACAAACATAATCATGACGTAATCGCACATTAACGTGTCACAAGCGTTAGACAAGAAGAGAGTAAGTACACATGTACATCATGACGACAAGAGAGCTAGAGTCTAACTATAAACTAGCATTATCTCATTACTTCTAGAAAAGTTGCTCCAAAATGAGAGGTAGAGCCCTCTTTATATACAAAATGGGCAAAAAAGCATGCAATGTAGGATTTCTAAACTGAAAGGAAAATAAATCCCTCTTATTTTCTAGTGTTGCACTCACATACATTTATACAAGAGTGCTTATTCAACTAAATGAGAGGTAGAAAAAAATACAAATGATTATAAAAAAGAATGGATCCAACAATTATATGTTATCTCGTCAACACGCCTCCTTCACTTTGTCGTCCTCGACAAAGCTTTTGCAAGTATGGAGCTTTTTGTGGAAGAGAGTGTAGAAGTTCCTTTTGATTGCATGATCCTTGGGTCGTTGGAGTGCTTTGCTTTCGTTCTTTTCTTCATCTTGGTTTTTGCATATTTGTTTAGAGTCTAGTGCCTTTTAACTTTGGTCTTTTTCCTCATATAGATGGGAAGAATATGCTAGAATGCTTTGTATTTCTTTCTTTTTCTTTTCTTTTCTTTTCTCTCTTTTTTTTTTTGGATGATGAATGAGTATGAAATGACAAAATATAAATGATGGATACAAATAGATGAAATAGATTCATCTCTCCTTAGTCCGTGTGCATGAGTGAGGACTAAAGGTGCATGGTGGTAAACAAAAAAGTGTGTATGCACGGTCTTGTAATATGACCCTATCTTATGCATACTTTAAAAAATGCATACAACAAACAATGGTGCAAAAATGGATGGATCTTGAGCAAAGTGCTCAAGGGTGAAGCGATAATGAAGCTTTCTCAAAATGTCCAACTTCGAGAACCTTTTCTTTTCAATCAACCATTTGAAATGGATGATACCTTTGTCCACCAACTTGAAAAAAGAAAAATGAAAAGCAAATTTTTGAATTGTATGTACATGCGTCCTCTTTGTGCCTGGGTTAAACTTAGTGTGCCTAATGCTTTGCCTTTGGATGAGGCTTTATTCGCGTGCATATTTGGTGTGCATCTTGATTATATGTTGTATATTGGGAAAGGTTGGGTTTTATACCCATGGATGCCGCACGAAGAGGTTTTAGGCCTCCAATATGTCCCTGCTTTGCTAATCGTTTCCTTGAAGTTTCTCCTTGGATCGTTTTTGAGTTTTGGCTTGATTGCTTTGGATCCTTCGGTTGGAAGTGGTCTTTCTTGAAGATAAGGCATGGTGGGTTTAGACCATAGATTATGAAATCTAGTGTGAGAGGATGGATTTTGTACAAAGGATTTCTTTGGTACCCATATCATGGTGCGATTTGGTTTGACTCTAAGTAATTGCTTGGCCACCCAAACTTGCTTGACATTACAAGGGAAATGTGATTTCTTCTTCTTAGCATAAGGGTCTTTTGGGCCTTCTATGTGAGTCTTTAGGGACAACTCATCTTTACAAGGGAATTCAACAAAGTTTGATCTTCTATAGATACAACATGGTCATGCACTAGATTATTGGGTCGTGTGATTTGAGATTGATCCAGAGATTCATCCATACATTTATCATTATTACACGTAGAATCTCTAGATATACAAATAGAGGATGGATTATCATGATCGACCATAGATTCGACATCATTTTCCATAGTGTTGATACAAGGTATTTGCTTATCCTCTTCTTTATGAGTAAAGCGTAGCACATCGTTGCTCATGGATTCATGAGGGGAATCCAAGTTTAGAGAAAGAGAGGGCCCTTCCACATCCCCCAAGCACTTGGAGTCCTCCATTTCTCCATTCGCCATGATTTCTTGTGACTTACTCAAAGAAGGATTAGCTAAAAAAACATGAGTGAAAAGATTATTTCGTTGATTTAAAACACAATCTTTGAACAGGTAATTATGTCCACAATCTTTACAATGAAGATAATTATTAAGATTTTCAATGGACACACATGTAGGGGTGGACATAATAGATGGACAAGACACTTCAAATTCTCCACAATCCTTACAATGAGGATAATTATTAAGATTTTCAATAGACACACATGTAAGGGTGGACATAATAGATGGACAAGACACTTCAAATTCTTGATGATTTTGTTTAACAAACCTTTTAGTGCCAATGATCAAGTCTTCATCTATACCTTCCATGACAAAGAATGTTTCCAAAAATTGCATATCATTCACTAGAACAGGCAACAAAACTTCATCCATGAAATCATAATTTTCACCATTAATGAGGATAGAAGAATGAGTTGTTGGTTGAATGTCTTCCAAAATAATAGTCACTAGATCAATATGAATCAAATTCCACTCATAATTAGGGTTCATAACAACACTCATCCTTCTATGGTCATATCCTATTCTTAAATCCACAAAAGTATTATTATATTCTCTTGTTGCAAGTAAAGAGCCTACCCCCTTAGCTATTTCACCCATTTCCTCGACTCCTTGCAATTTTTCGCTAGATGTTTCACCCTTATGTGAGATTATTTCATGCATTTCATGTTTCTCTCCTTTCTCGTGTTCACTCTTATCCCCCTTTCTTTTTTCTTTTGCTTTTTTCTTTCCCATGTTTTGTTAAAACAATTTTTGGTTTTTTGAGTGTTCTTAATATTTGTTTGGTATTTTTGAAGGAGTTTTTAGAATTTGTTTTAAGTTTTGTGTGTTAAATGTTTTCTAAGATGTGTAAATAAGTTCTAATGGGTTCTTCTACAAGAATCAAAAAGAGATTTAATCATAACATCTATATGGTACAAACAGTAACAAAAAAATAAGAAGCATAAAGAAGAAACCTATTTCTCCTCTTATAAGGTCCCCTATCTTCAGGCCCATCCTTACTCTAACTGCTCCAATTTGATGCTTCTGATGTCCTCCCTCTAAGAGCTGTTTTTGCGAGATGACAGCTTGTGACGACCAACGGATAAGGATGAAAACACCCAGCATGCATTCGTCAATGCACCATCATTCACTCAATGGATTAACCTTTCCAAGACCGTGCAATTCTTCTCTGTTCGAGAGAAAGCTGTGGCTTCCTTCTGCTGAGAGCATCCCCTCACCTTCTTGGACTAGAGGATTCGTTTAAAGGTTGTACTTCCACAAGTGCTTGATCCAAATCTGAAGGCAAACCTATGTGTAAACTGATCAATTTAGCAAATTCTAATAAACAACACTATGCCAGCTTCCCTAAATCCAGACAGTTTTTGGATTGTCACCCATCGTCTGTTGATCAAGATGAGCATTTATATGATTGCTGGATTCATTCTGACTAGGATCTAAAATATCTAAGAGAATGGATAAGTTGAACCATCTGCAAGGGACTTCAACTTAGCAGACTTTACGATGGCCCGACAAGGAGGACAAATCCTTGCACTCCCAAACCATTCAGAGACACAATCTTTACACACATAGGTCTGCAACTCTGCAAAATTGGAGCATGCATCTTCTCTTGCCATGTATCACAGAGATCTCCTGCTGCATTTACCTCATTAGCTGTTGCATAAGATGCATACTGTACTTTACTCTACAGAAGGGTTTCATATCCTGACATCTCCTGCTTCTGCACAGGAGCTCAGCAAAGACTGATCATTTGGATGCCACACCACAGTACTTATGACACTGCGAGATCCTTCCATCTCTGTTGGAGCTGCATTCTGGTTGACTGAGATCAAAGATACAAAGAATCTTCTAGGATCCACCAGTAAGCAATGAGGCAGAACTCCAACCAATCTGTCCTTCATCTTCGAGTATTTCTTGGGATCCGCCTTGATTCCACAAATTATGGAAAGTACCATCTGAAACTCCTGATTGTCGGTGGAAGATGGATCTCGCAGCATGGCATGGCGAGCATATGCCTCTTTTGCCTTGACACCTTCTGGATGGGAAGAGTAGCAGCACCACCATCATCAACAATCATATCCGGTCCTCCATCGAGACCCCAATCAAGGGCTCTCTCTGTGCAGCACCAATATTCTTGTAGAGTTTCCCCTTTTCATGCAAAAACTGCAGCACTCAGCACCAAGGGCCATGAGAGTCTCAATAAACACCGCTGTTTGTATCAGGGTAAGCATTTCCGTCAAAACCCCCATAAATGACTAGATGATTTCCGACAGATTCCAATACATGATGACGCCTAGGAGATGGCCCTGATCCTTGAGTTGACAAGCAGTTCCATGTCCAGCTTTGTAAATCCAAAATATGAACATCGGACAAATGTGATTTACCATCAAAACCACCAATAACATACATCTTCTTATTGATCACTGCTGCCCCATGTCCTCTATGTGGGTTGTTCCAAAGCATTCTGGTGATGTCCAGGAAATCAAATGCAAATCCAAAATCCAAAGCTCATTCAAATGCCCCAAACATTGCCATACATTTTCCCTCATCATATATGTTGTGATACTGCTGATGGAGATGCCCCCATTGACTGCTTGGGCTGCAGCCCGCCACAAGAATCAATACTCTCAAAAGATAGGATTGAAAGTACAGATGACTGCAGATGGCCACCAAAACCTCCAAAAACAATCATTTGTTTTCATAAGAACATGCTGCATGGTCCCAAGTTGGAAGAGGAAAAGCATTTCCATTTTCAGCAACCACACTTGGGGTCTTCCCATCCTTTGAATCTGATCGTTCCCTTATACAATAGCCAGGCAAAGATTGAGCGCTTCATACTATAGATATCCTTACTTTTTCTCTTTGATAATGTCCATCGTGCACACCAGCGGTGTTGAATGACTTGTTGAATCCATCCAGTGAAAGCTTGAAACCTCCTCCACATAGATTGCCGGAATAGAAATTTACCGATGATATAGTCATAAGCAGGGATCCAGTTAATACGTGCTCCTTTTTAAGGTTATGATGGTCCGAATTCAAAGCAGCATGCCGTTAATCCAGGCATTTTGACCTATGCAAGCTCAATCTCTAGACGCCCCAAAATCTGCCTGTGACATGTCCTGGCTGCATTCGTCATTTGATCCTATCCGAAGACTGCATGAACTATCATGTACCAAGTTCAGTTGTTGGGCACTTTCACTCCATCTTGCAGAAAAGATCGGTTGTAGCTACGTAACCCAATTCTCCTCATCAGAGACCTGTTCCATCATGGTACCTCTCTTTTGGACCTCTTCAGGCACAAACTCTGTGGGTTTCAGTTTTTCATCTGAGCCACCAGAGGTGCTCACTCGAGAAAACATGCTTCAATTGAGAACTTGCTTTTGATGGACTTTTCAATGGCTCTGAAGATTCGAATGGAGCGCTTTTTCCCATTATAGCCACAGTTGCATCAAGATGCCCGATCCAGTTAAGCAGAGAATCGCTTCAATCATTCAAGGATTCTGTAAATCCAATATGCAGCTTGGGGTCCATTCCAGCTTCGATGGTGCACTCCACATGGAGGTACATGTTTGACAATCCCCAACGAAATGCTATCCCTAGGATTATCAACATGTTTTGGGTCTCTTATTGTCTCCAAAAGCTCTGCAACCTGGAAAGAAGCCCTCTCTGTCTGACAAGAATCATACTTGATAAGTGACTAAGACAATCCATTTCTCTAACTGCTTTCTCCTTTGTACCCTCAGTAAACTGGCTCACTTCTACTAGCATGCCTATATATTTTGAGACACTTACATCCTCATCTTTAATTGGTGATATTGTACGCAGATTCTAAAAGGCTGTGCCATCTTTTTTGTAACTAAAGAGCCTGCCACAATCACCAACCCCTTTTTTAAGGCATTGTCTGATTCGATCTACCTCCTCTGGATCAGTTTCCTTTCCAGCAGTTACGACCAATAACCTCAGAAGGGTTATCTCCTCTTAGTTTGAAAAACCCAGCATTTGCATACGTGATAGGAAGATCAGGTTAGTGCTCTCCACAATGACAAAAGTCTGCTGGAAACCTTGACGTGCCTGAAGAACATCTTTTGAAACATGAGGAGGATGGGAAGCATTAAAGGTATCACTTGTGAATCCAGACCCATCTGAGGACCTCAGTGTTGAGGAATTCAATCTCTCCTCAGAAAGTCTACGAAACTCTTTTTCTTCTTCCGAGGTTCGTGCACGCACACCATCAACATGGCCTGATTGATCATCCGTTTTGAGGACAAGTTCCCATCCAGCAACCCGTCCAGCCATGGAGTCATATATTGATTTTGAATTTTCTCGGGTGCCCAGATGGTATGAGTCCACATCCCTTCACTTTCACCAGGCCCATTTCCAAGTACAGGCCGAGCGCCTGTAGATATATATGAGAGCCATTGCTCAGCCCAAAAATATGCCGACTCTATGTGTTATGCTCCATACGCAGTCATCGTTCCACACAACATCCGCACAAGGATAGGCAGCTCGTACCATGAAATGACCCAGCTCTAGTTGTGTATGAGGTAAAACGTACTCAACATGTGACTGGAGAAACATGGGAGCATACCTATGCAGTACATCTTCACTGCATCTAATGAAATCGAAAGAACCCTGTATGTCTCCTGAAGCCGCACCTGAAGAAGCACCAGTTGTCTATATAGTGATTTGAGGCAGAGTACATTCTCCAAGTGGCGAGGCAACTAAGGTAACAAGCATGGTGCTGGGATATTCGCAAATGCCCGACTCAGTGGACTTCAAAATGCCGCAGGAACTCGTGCAGAAGACCCAACTCCCCCCTACCATGGAGGTGCTTGGACTGAAGCCCGTGAACATGTCTAAGCAGGTACGCCGTTGTCTCCATCGAGGGTCTTATTGTGGACCTTCCTGGCACACAGGAAGAATGGGAGCCGACGAGCCAGCTATAGACTCCAAAGCATTGTATGAGCAGGCTTTCCTGTGAGCCTCATTTCCCTCATCCAACTATCATCCTGCATTTCGATGACGAACTCAAGACGTGATGACAGAGAATTCATGAAACATAAGCATCTGAAAGTGATGTAGGTAATCTCTGTTAATACATAGGTGATGAAGATGATGAGCAAGAACTCCATTGAAACTTGTAGAAGAACCCTAAAGCAAGTTTATTCACATATAATTAGGAAACTAATAAACAAAATTAACAACAATATCAACAAATTAATTATAAGTTTGTAAAAAAGTACTCCTATTTTATTCGTGACTTGAAGAATCACCCAGCATGGTAGATTAATCACCCAAAAAAGGGGATTCTAATCACACCAAAAGTGGATCATCTCGACAAGTTTTGTAAATCTTGCAAGTTGAAAATGCTCAAAAGAGCGTAATGAAAAGGAAAACTCGAACCACCATGAAAAGCTTGCATACACGTCATCTTCATGCCATAAACTATCACGTAAGCGAAAAGAGAACGTTCTCCGGCAACGACACCAAAAGTTGTTGACGTTGTAGCATCACAACTCATATTTGTCAAACCGGGAAGCATCGTCCAAGACCCAAATGGTGCATAGAAGAATTCGGCAGACGCAATAACGCTTTGTCAATGCACGATTAACAACGTAATTAACAATGAGTCACGACATAAGCATCGTTAATGATGCACATAATTGCAATCACAAGCATAATCACGACATAATCGCGTATCAACGTGTCACAAGCGTTAGGCAAAAAGAGAACAAGTACGCATGCACATCATGACGACAAGAGAATAAGAGTCTAACTACAAACTAGCATTATCTCATTGCTTCTCCAAAAAGCCTCCCAAAAGAAGAGATAGAGACCTCTTTATATATAAAATGGCAAAAAAGTATGCTATGTGGGATTTCTAAACTGAAAGAAGAATGAATCCCACTTATTCTCTAGTGTGACACTCACATACACCTATACAAGAGTGCTTATTCAACTGAATGAGAGGTAGAAAAAGGTACCAACAATTATATGTTGTCTCATCAATACCTACTTCAAAGGATTGTATAATACACTGTATCCTCTAGTACCAATGCATGCTTTATCACATACCATCATACCTCTCTAGGAGTAATAATAATTTCTAACTTGTGCACAAAGTATTTAATCACTTGCATCCTGATATGATTTCCTATTTGTGACTCCTAAATAGTAGACATATGTTTTTTTAAAAAGAAGAATACAACAACTTGAATAGGTCCTCTGTTGCTCTTACACAAATGTCTCCTTGCCAAGAAATGGGTGCTAGTTGATAAATGATGGAGTTTCATTTATGGAGGAGTTTGATGATTTAGAGATTCAAAGGCATATACTTTGGAATGCATGTAAAAGCTTTCATAAACATGTCAACGATGTTTTGCTATAAATTATAAATTATAACATGTGAAGATTATCCTCTTCATGGAAAAATCATATTGAAATTAGATTTTTAAATATTTTCAATGCCCAACCCTCATGAATCCCCACCATTTTTCCATTATATTCCATTTTGAAATGCCCCCATTATGTAGAGAATCCATGTAAAAGTGATTGTACGTTAGTAGGTTCCTAACTTTGATGTTAGATGAGTCTAGAGTGAAAGAATTTGGAGCTTTTAGGAGGTAGAAAAGTGAGTTGCGAATCGACAAACTTTGGTCTAGCCAATCGGCACAAGACCAACCCTTGAGTTTATAGAGACTCAAATAGACCTTATAGGCATGCGATAAGTGCAATAAAATGCACTATGTATTTTGGAGCATGAACGAGAAGGAGTCGATATAAAAGAGATAGGTTCATGCATCGACTTGCTAAAAAAACTTACTATCTATGGAAGAGGCCATGAAGTTCAAATGCGATTAAGTAGTTCAAAGGATATAAACACATGATGTTTGATCCTTCCCTTCTACCATTGTATCTAAAACAAATATCAATGGTGGAGATTATTTTGGAATGCACCAAACCCCTCTGTTATTTACTATATAAAGGTGGAGGATGGGGCATTCATTAACAACAATGGAGGCAAGTGCAATGTAGATGTGTACGGATTTAGCACTCTACTTGTACACAATCTAGAAACACCAATGTTCATGAACTCTTAATCTCATGTTCCTTCGGATCACCATCTAAGCTCCAATTATGGAAGCATAGGGATGGATGATGTCATCATTGTATCTTGCCTATAGTAATTAAATTTTCAAACTTCCTATGTTATCACTTATTTGCTAGCTTTTTTGTCTACATTCTAGTTTACTTAGTTGTGTTATATTTTCTTACACAGTATCAGAGCCCAAGTGGCTTTGAGGATCATCTAGATAAGAATGCAGGTTTTGTAACAATGATAGTTGTCTATCTATCATGTCTACACATAGCACATTGACTTTCTCGAGTCATGCACCTTTTAGAGGAAGTGAATTTGTCCCCCAACCTTCACTTATGGAAAACTTGATGACATAAACTACACATGGAAGTTTAGAATGTCTACTATCTTAGATTCTTATGAGATTTCGGAGATGATTTTCAGTATTAACCTTGATCGATAGTAGTCATTGACCCCAACAACACTAGTGTTGGCATTCTACCACATGTAGAACTCCTACATGCATGGAAATGCAAATGCACTTTATGCCCTCACTACTATTTGTATAGATAACATTCTCACTTTGATTCAACATACTACTAGAGTTTTAGAGCCTTGAAATGTATTTAAAAGTTAGTATGAAACATGGAATTAGACAAGGATACAAAACTTGGAGAACCAATTCATTGTTGAGGGATTCATTGAAGGAGAAGCTACAAAAGCATTCATTATGGATATCAAGAATATACACAATTAGATGGCTAGTGTAGGGGTGCCTATGACAAGTGAAGAATTAGCATGATGGTTTCTTCGAATTTGTCCAAAAAAATTTGATGGAGTGCTAACCACCTAAACTCACAGGTAAGGGTTCACCATTTTGATTTGAAGATTTTTGTACCTTACTTTTTGAGGAGAAGCTTAGGCTCAAGGCTCATGAGGGAGAAAGGATAAAGATGAAAAAGGAAAGAAGAAATTCGAATTTAGAAGGAAAATGTGCCAAAAAGAAGGATAAAGTGAGGAAAAAGGGCAAGAAGAAATTCCAAGCAAAGTGCTTCTACAATCAGAAAAAGGATCACATAGTTGTAGATTTTTGGAAGATAAAGCATATGAGAAGAAAGAGAAGAGAAAATAAAATTTGTTGAGGCTGATTTGGAGCTATTCTTAGTGACTATCAAAGACCTACTTCTCAAGTGTTGGATAATGATGCACTAGTGGTGATTGAGGATGCAGGTTCCTCAACCCAGGTTTCTTGTACACATGACTCTTGGATAATCAATAGTAATGCCACATGGATAGGTCAAAATCACATGAACAATTTATTGCATCCTCCAACGGACTCCATCATTGTGATGATTGGCAAAAATCATACGTAAATAGAGAGAGCACATGTAAGATTTTGTTTGTTCATTCAAATGGTGAATCAAAGAATCTCTTAGATTAGAAATAAGCTAAAACTATCAAAAATTCTAGAAACCTATAGGTAAATGAATTAGTAGAAGCCATTACAAATTTAGGGAATGATGTTATTTTCACTAGAAATGATCTAAACCTATTGTCAATTCTAGAAACCTATAGGTAAATGAATTAGAAGAAAACCCTCTATCAGCTTAATCCTCTAACAACCATTGTAAGAATGGGAAAAATTTAGCTTCTCTATGAGAATTTTAGGCATATAGGGTATGTGATGCACAAGATAGATATGGTTGCTCACCTCTTTGCTATCACCAAGACGAAGGAACCTAGTGAGCCTTGTACAATGGGCAAACCATGAAATTCATTCAAATAAGAAAGAAAGAATCAAGCAAAGTCTCCTTTAGAGTCTGTACATGTAGAAAGAAAGAATCAATCAAAGTCTCCTTTAGAGTTAAAGTCATTTAAATAAGAAAGAAAGAATCAAGCAAAGTCTCCCTTAGAGTTAAAGTCATTCAAATAAGAAAGAAATCCAACAAAGTCTCCTTTAAAATCAAGCAAAGTCATTCAAGCCTACGCAAGCCTTGGGATCTTTCTATTTCATGTTGATTGTCAATGATTTATGTAAAAATATGTGTATGTATTTTCTTCTTGATAAGGCTCAAGCTTTTGAAAGCTCAAAGAATGGCTACAACTTGTTGACATTGAAATAGGGGATAATGTGAAGAAGCTTTCAAGAGATGGAGACGATGAGTTTACTTCAAAAGTCTTTAATATTTTTTGTAAAGAAAAGGGGACAAACTAGCAAATTAATATGCCACACATCGACACTAAAATTGAGCCATTGTGAAGATGGTTAGATGCATGCTAAAGGGAAAAGAGTTATTGGAAAAGATTGCAATATCTTGGAGATAACGTTATGCATTTTCTAGTCTTTAGCTTTTTCCACTCTTGCTTGATCTTGAGCTCGTTTCAAGTTTCCCTTAGAAAACTTAAGCTTAAAGTTCATTTCTTCAAGGATCTCTTGAGTTTCTTGAACTCTTTTATTTTGAATCTCCACTGCATATGGAGACCTAGGCTAGAACCCATTTATCAACATGAATGGACTGAATTTAGTTGATGAGTTGTTGACACTATTGCACGCAAATTCAGCTAAAGGAAGATAATATCTCCAATCCGTTTGTTTGGAAGTAAAATATGCTCTCAAAATTCTTTGGAACTCTCATTGACCTTTTGAATTTGTCCATTCATCTAGGGATGTTTAGTTGTACTCATGCCCAATTTAGTTTCAAGTCTACTAAAGACTACCACCAAAAATGGTTTGTAAATCTAGCATCTTTATCTACGACTATGTCCATTGGGAAACCATAGAGTTTGTAAAGTTGATTTACAAATATTTTTGCCAATTCTAGAGTCTTATAAGTAGTCTTGACTAGTATAAATTGAGCTAACTTAGTCAATGGATCTATTACTACCCAAACTTAATCATAGCCCTTTTGGATGTGAGGTAACACTATAATGAATTTCATGGAGATGCTTTCCCAATTTTCATTCGGAATCTCTAGAGGATGCAACAATCCTCCAATTTTCAGTCTTTCAAACTTATTCATTTCACATTTATGGCATTTAGTTACATAATTTTGTACATCTCAATGTATACATAAGTTTGTACATCTTCATGCCTAGATGTCCTACACTTTGGGAATTGTGGCATCCAAAAAGTACTTAATTTCATATGTCTAACTTACTTGGGACACAAAACCTTACCTGTATAAACCAAATATTCATCTTTGAAGGAATAGTTTTTAACTTTCTTTTAGAAGTACTTACTTCATCTACTTGTTCTTTCTCAATTACTTTTCACGCTTGACTATAGCTTGGATCATCTTTGCACCTACCCTCCAAAGCAAAATAAATTCACTTTGAATTTTTACAAAACTCAGATTGTGCAACATAGGCATCTGACTTAAGGTGTGTGCCACTACATCGAACTTTCCACTTGTATATTTGAGTTTGTAATAAAACTCTTGAAGTTGCTTGGCCCACTAGGATTTCTACCTCTTAGCTGTAGTTGGTTTGCAAACCACTTGATGCTCTTTTGATCAAAGGAAATTTTTACCTTTGATCCATATGAGTAATGCTGCCACTTCTAAAGGGAATTACGTATAGCAAATATTTCTCTCCTTAGAGACCACGTTGAGTATTTACTTTGATCCAATTTATCATTTAAAGAAGGAAAACCATCATCCATACTTTATATACTATGATGATGCTCTGATATCACTGTGAGGAGATGATGGTAGAGTATAGATATGAGAGGGTCGGTCCTCCATCTTTTCTAGTAGCTTGCCCTTGTGCACACCTTGCACTCAAGCTTCCAATAAGGTTGAAAGAAGGATCATTGTCTATTGTCGACGACCAGCACTTCCTTGATGGTACTTGTTCCACCTTAGGTGCTCTCCTAGTTGCTCTCTACATGCTCATTGCATCTTCAATGCCATCTGCATCACCTTCAACAACTGTGTTTGCAGGTAATAGGATGTTTTTCAACACCCTGCACAATATTCCACAGTACTTTTGCAAACGAATTTGAACAAAACTACCCTGTCGATTTTTGCTAAACCTGTAGCAGACTTTGAGAAACTTATATTGATGAACCAAAACCTATATATATCTTTGACAAAAAAAGACAAAATTGCCTACATAAGCACTGTGATAGTGCGTTCGGAGGCCGAATGAGCTCAAATTATGATTTTGACACGATAAAGCGAAGCTGCTTTGAATCCTAATCACCTTGAGTACGCTCACCAATTTTCATGCTATTCTGAGCCTAGATGAAGCGGCAACCTATTGTAATAACAATTGTTGGAGTTTGAGGTCTACGCAAGCATGCAAACAACACAAGGAAGAAGAAGCTTCGATCACAACACAGAATACTTATGAGTGACCCATTAGGGTTATAGACATATATACAAACTGGGGGAAAAAAACCTCCCAAAGATGGAAAAAAGTGCCCTGGTGGCCCTAGAGTGTTCACACACATCATTACCTAAATATATCAACATTGCCACTTCCTCTTCTTGGGCCTCCTCTTCCTTTTGTAGCTTTAATGCTTCAATCTCATGCCTTAGTTGAATTATTGCACTTTCTTCTTCTTCTTTGTGGAGCTT
>CM035411.1:87119736-87239736 GCA_020310875.1 Ceratopteris richardii
TCGGTGCAGAGGAGTCCGGTAGCAACAAGACCTTGGGTATTTGGTATTTTGTGATTGAGCACTCTGTGGGATTTTGCACAGAAGCATTGGATTATATTATTGGATTGTCTTGTGCATCAACATTGTATTTTTCTTCTTATAATCAATCGATAGAGGCTTCCAGTGTGTATCTTCCTTCTTGCCTTTCCCTTTTCTCCTACAAACACTCAAATCCCTTCTTGTCCAAGAATCCCCCCCAACAACAAGTATACATGCATACAAAGAAATTAAAATGATTGATTCATTACTCTCATAATTAAATGGCATTACAAGTGAAAGCAAACCATTATATTTCTTTATGTCAACATATGGTAAAAAATTGTTGAAATAAAAAATGATTATCACGTTCTCTCTAGCATATTTGTTGGAGGGGATGGTGGATAGATTCTAGAGATGAAGTGACGCTGCAAACTCCTACTTCACACCAACCAAGAAGAAATTGTGGAGAGTTTAGTAGACCCCTGGAGCTTCCTAATGATCACAAATAATCACCTATGAGCTTTGGAGCATGATCCTCTAATCAATGGATCAAAATAGATGAGTAGAAAGTTCAACCAAGAGCTTAGACTTGCTATTGTGGTCTTTGCACATGTTTAGTAGAATGAACAATGCTCTCAACCTGCTAACAATTAGCTAAATTCCTTTCGGGAGTATAAAAATTAACTTAGATAGCTACCAACCATGAATTACTTCAATAAAAAAGATCAACTATACATGGGGAATGATGCTTAGCAAGTTGAAGGACTATCACTCCATTTTTGGGGTGCTATAGTATGCAAATCAGTGAGCATAAATGTGAAGATATCTCCATATTGAGAAAAGCAATGATAATGAAACTTTGTATTTATGAATTAGTGTGTGGAATCTATATCACTTTAGATCACATCAAATGATTAACTATGCACTGAGAACAAGCTCTGAGAAGTTTACTATTCTGAGATGATCATAAGAGAGAAGTGAAGTAGAGATATGATCAGTGTGTATGTATTAAATCAGATAGAAATAAAATGACATTGGCAATTAATAATTGCACAATGTGAGGCTAGTGAAGTGGTTATAGAATGAGATCACTAATCACACAGATACCTCTCAATTGATCTCACTAATCAGGCTTGTATCCATGCGCATTTTTTGACCACTTTTATAGTTAAAGTTGGAGCCAAGCATTGAATTCAAATTCAAATTCTCACCATAAAGTGAGTCCTAAACTTTAGGCTTTATTCTCTCATCTATTATCCATCAAGAATTCAAGATTTGATTCCTCCTAAATCCACTTGAGGTTGGTGCAATTATCATATGCACTTTTACAAGTATTAAAAAGTAATTGAATTTTACAAGGGAATAGCCATATGTGACTATACATGCTAATTGTCCAAGTATGTAGGCTTGGAATAATTTTCACCAATAGCTCCCCCTCAAGCCTAACATGCTTGGCCTTCATTCCTCCTTGATTTATTTCAATCCAATCATCATCTTGAACCTGTTCATCCTAGTTCTATCCAAGGATTTTGTGAGAAAATCTGCACATTGCGATTTGGTTGATACATAGGACAATTGGATGCCCTTGTTGAGTAGATTTTCTCTTAAATAATGATAGTGCGCTTCAATATGCTTAGTCCTTGCATGATATACATGATTAGCAGCCAAAAGAAGTGAACTAGTTCTATCTCAAAAAATCATTGGAGTATAAGAATGTAACCCCAAATCTGTGTAGACTAGTTTGAGCCACATTGCCTCTTGTGTTGCATTTGGTAAGCCTCTATATTTTGCTTCTATTGATGAGAATGCCATAATTGGTTGTTTCTTTGATGACCATGATATTAGCTTTGAACTTGCAAAAGATAAGTAGCCAAAGGTGCTCCTCCTATCATCCTTGGAGCTAGCCAAATTTGCGTCAGAATACATCTTGATATCCAAATCAGAAGTGAATGGATAAACATCCCTTCATTTATGGTACCCTTTATATGTTTTAAGATCCTGTTCGAAGCTTCCAATTGAGGTTTTCTTGGTGTATGCATAAATTGGCTTAATGTACTTACTCCATAACATATGTCCACTCTTGTTAGCGTTGCATAATTGAGACTCCCAACAAGCCTTTGATAACCTGTAATGTCTTCAAGTAGTTCTTCCTCATGAGAAGTAAGCTTGTGATTGAGTTCCATGGGTGTACCTGCACTTTTAGTGTTCTCCATCTTGAATTTAACTAACATATCATGAACGTACTTCCTCTGAGTATTAAAGATTCCAAAATCTGAATATACAAGTTCTAATCCAAGAAAGTATGTTAACAAACCAAGGTCATTGATTTTAAACTCTTTCATCATCTGAGATTTGATTTTCTTGATGCCATTAGCATCATTCCCTTTCATGATAATATCATCCACATAAACACATAAGTAAATCATTTCAGAGTTAGTCTTCTTTATGAATAAGAAAGAATCTGCCTTGCTAGCAACAAATCCCTGATCCTCCAAATATGTGACAAGCCTATGGTTCCAAGCTCTAGGTGCTTGCTTTAAATCATAGAGTGTTTTTGTTAGCTTGCACACATGGTTTGGTTTGTCCTTGTCTTGATACCCTGGTGGTTAAGACATGTAGAATTCTTCTAAGATCCATCCATTTAGAAATGCATTTTTAACATATAACTGATGTAAGTTCCATTTTTTTGAAGCAACAATAGTTACTAAAACCCTGATTGTTGACATCTTAGCCATAGGTGAGAAGGTCTCCTCATAATCCACTCCATGGGTTTGAGCAAACCCCTTTGCTCCTAGCCTTGCTTTATATATGTTTATAGAACCATCTGAATTCTTCTTGATTATATAAATCCACCTGGATCCTATTACCTTCATGCTTGGTTTCTTTGGAACCAAATCCCAAGTGTTATTCTCCTGAAGTGCTTCAATTTCTTCTTGCATGGCTTCTCTCCATTCTTTCTTCTTATTGGCTTCTTCAAATGAAGAAGGATCTTCAGACATAGAATCTTTAGTCATGTATACAAAATGCTTGGTGACTAGTGATATGTCATAGCCATACCTTATGGGTTTCTTACTCTCCCTCTGAGATCTTCTGAGTGCTTGATTGGATGACTCTGGAATGTCTTCCAATTTTTTGTATTTTGTCTTGGCCTTGGACTTCCAAGCCTTGAAGTCAATCTGTTCTTCATCTTCTGAGTTGACATCTTCTAGTATGTTTATCTTCCTGTAATCGTCTTCGAAGCATGAATTATTTTCATCAAACACCACATCCCTACTAACCTTGAATCCTTTGTTAGTGGGACTGTACAACCTATATCCCTTCTTGTTTTTGTCATAGCCAATGAATATACACTTTTCAGCTTTTGGATCAAGCTTCCCTCTAATCTGTGAGGGTATATGTGCATAAACAATGCACCCAAAGATTTTACAATGGTCCAATGAGAGTTTCCTACCATTCCATGCCTCATAAGGTGTCATTCCATCCAAGGATTTGGATGGGAGCCTATTAATCAAGTATGTGGCTATGGAAACAGCCTCTGCCCATAGGTAATTTGATAGTTTCCTTTCATTCAACATTGATCTTGCACCCTCTACTATCAGTCTTTTCCTCCTCTCTACCACTCCATTTTGTTCAGGAGTGTATCTTGTTGTGACCTCTCTCTTTATACCTCTGTCCTATAAGAATGAGTCAAATTCATGTGAGAAGTACTCACCACCTCCATCAGATCTGATCCTCTTCAAGCTTCTACCTATTTGGTTTTCAACCAATGCGAGCTACTTTTTGAAACAAGTGAAGAATTCATATTTATGCTTCATGAAGTAAAGAATTGTCCATCTACTGTAATCATCTATGAATGAAACATAGTACCTTGACCCTGAGATTGATGGGTCTATGCTAGTACCCCATACATTTGTGTGCACAAGCTCCAAGTAGTCTACATACATGTATCCTTTTCTATTGAATGGTTGCTTGTGAGATTTTCCAAATTGGCATGCTCCACATTTGTAAATCATGTGTTGCTTGGACACATTTGGAAGGCCAAGCACACTACTATCCCTACAAATTTGTTTTATTGTTCTTTCACCTACATGACCTAGCCTTTTATGCCATATCTCTAGTTCAAATAGGGTTTGGTCTTTGTAATTGAAGAGTGCAATGTTTCTAGTATCTTCAACTTCAAATGTAAAGAGTCTAAAAGATTTCTCACCTTTTTCAATCCTGTTGAAGCCTTGTTGAGAGTTCTCGACATATGCTCCATGCCTTGTGAATCTGACCTATAATCCCTTCTCAACAATCTTCCCAACACTGATTAGGTTTTTTGTTATGGTTGGCACATATACGACCTTACTTAAAAGGTTCATGTTACCATCAAAAGCCTTGACATTTCCAATCTTCTTAATAGAGTGTCTAGTATCATCACCTGTCTACACTTCATGCTTCCCTTTAGGTCCTTCAAGATCAGATAACAATGCTACATTTCCAGCCACATGATTGGAACAACCAAAATCAATATAGAAAAGATGCTTGTCATCTTTACCTTGCTTGGATGTCATGTTCATGATCAGTAGAGAATCTTCTTGGTCCTTTATGTAGTTGTTATAATCTCTTCTACCTCTAAAGCCTCCTTGATAGTTGTTGTTGTAGCCTTGGTTGTAGTTGTGATGGTAATTGCTTCCTCCATTGTTGAACCTGCCTCTAGATTGTCCATAGTTTCCTTTATGGAAGCCTCTTCCTCTCTGATTCCTTGTGTTCTTGAAGCACTCATGTGTGGTGTGATTGGTTAGGCCACAAATATTGCAAGGTGAAATTTTGTATGATGATCTCTCCCTCTCTTGCTTTCATCCTTTGCCCCTTCATCTAGTACCTCTTCCTCTTCTTGTGAAGTTCACTTGAGAGGTACTAGCCTCTTCTTCATTCTTTTTACCTTTGCTTTATCTTTACTTTTATTTGTATCTGTGTAAAGGGTAGAAGATTGATTATCTCTAGAGTTGTCTCCATTCTTGCTGAGCTTTGTCTCATGTGTGAAGAGTTGCCCCATCAATGTGTTGAGGTCAGGTATTTTCATATCCATATATAGGTCCATTGTTGTAAGTTGGTCAGCTACATCCTTCATCTTGGTTACATGGCCAGCTACACTTTGCTTTGGTTGCTTCTCCAAGGTTGTGAACTCCATCCATGGCTGGTTCTTCCTAGCCCTTGTATTTGATGAGAAATATGAAGAGAGTACTTTCCAAGTCTCGGGAAGTCTTGCGATTCCTAATGTGAGGTAATAAGCAATCAGATATTGAGTTAAGTATATAAGACCTGGCTAGAGCATCCTTTGCACACCATGTAGTTAGCCTTTCTTGCTCTTCTCTTGTAGGTTGATGTTTGCTTCTGAATATTGGCGTTTCCTCATCTCCAGAGATGTATCCATATAAGCTTCTTCCTTGGAGATATTATTGCATCCTTAGGGACCATGCTGGATAGTTGCTCCTATCCAACTTGTCAATGAATGACGGAAATCCATCTCCCATCTTACTTGTTGTTTCTCTGATACAACTGTTGGAGGAGATGGTGGATAGATTCCAAAGATGAAGTGGTGTTGCAAACTCCTGCTTCACACCAGCCAAGAATACGTTGTGGAGAGTGTAGTAGACCCCTTGAGCTTCCTAATCATCACAAATAATCACCTATGTGCTTTGGAGCATGATCCTCTAATCAATGGATCAAAATAGATGAGTAAAAATTTCAACCAAGAGCTAAGACTTGCTTTTTTGGTCTCTGCACATGATTAGTAAAATGAACATTGCTCTCAACCTACTAACAATTAGCTAAATTACTTTTGGGACTATCTAACTAAATTAGATAGCTACGAACCATGAGTTAGTTCAATAAAAAAGATCAATTGTACATTGAGAATGATGCTTAGCAAGTTGAAGGACTATCCTGATATTTTTGGGGTGCTATAGTGTTCAGACTCGTGAGTAGAAATGTGAAGATATCTCAAGTTTGAGAAAAGAAATGATAATGAAACTTTGTATCTATAAAATAGACAGTGTGTGGAATCTATGGCACTTTAAAGCACATCAAATATTTAACTGTGCACTAAGAAAAAGCTCCGAGAAGTTCATTGATCTGAGATGATCATAGCAGAGAAGTGAAGTAGAGATATGCTCAACGTGTATATATATTACATCACATAGAAATACAATGACATTAGAAATGTATAATTGCACAATGTGAGGTTACTAAAGTGGCTATAGAATAAGCTCACTAATAACACAAATCCCTATCAATTGATGTCACTAATCAGGCTTGTATCCATGTGAGTTTGTTGACCACTTTTATAGTTCAAGTTGGAGCCAAGCTTTGAATTCAAATTCAAATTCTCACCATAAAGTGAGTCCTAGATTTTAAGCTTTATTCTCGCATCTATTATCCATAAAGATTTGAGATTTATTTCTCCTATCTCCACATGGGGTTAGTGCAATTATCGTATGCACTTTTACAAGGATAAAAAGGTACTTGACTTTTACAAGGGAATAGTCATATGTGACTATACATGCTAATTGTCCAAGTATGTAGGCTTGGAATCATTTACACCAACAATATTTACTATCATGTTCCTCTAATTTTCTTTATATATTTTATAGGTTCAATCTCCTCTCTAAATCAATCATTCAACTTTATCATCATTGCCAAAAAATTTATTGATGGACAATTATGTAATCAGTGGAAATACCTCTCCAACTCAATCATTATCATTGCCAAAACGTTTGCAATTTGAACTTTAATGAAGTAGATAACACCTTCTTAGCTTATTTTCATTTTGCATTGCCAGAGCTTACACACACACACACACACACTATATATATATATATATATATATATATATATATATATATATATATACATACATACATACATACATACATACATACATACATACATACATACATACATACATACATACATACATACATACACACACACACACACACATATATATATATATATATATATATATATATATATATATATATATATATATATATATATATATATATATATATATATATATATATATATATATATATATATATATATATATATATATGTGTGTGTGTGTGTGTGTATGTATGTATATATATATATATATATATATATATATATATATATATATATATATATATACATATATATATATATATATATATATATATATATATATATATATATATATATATATATATATATATATATACATATACACACACACACACACACACACACACACACATATATATATATATATATATATATATATATATATATATATATATATATATATATATATATATATATATATATATATATATATATATATACATATACACACACACACACACATATATATATATATATATATATATATATATATAATACTGGACTCGAAATCTAAGAACATAGATTTAACATCCCAAACCTTTGGAATATTCAAATTAGACTATGACATCCTTAATGTTTTGGACTAATTCAAAAATGGAAATCCATGAGAAGATCTATTGTTTTCCTTAATTGTTGGAGATAAGCTTACTAGGACAAGCTCACATGTATGATTGTGAAATCATGTTGTTGTAGACTTCAACCATTACATCTCACCTCTTACATGTAGAACATATCTCTCTTTGATTTTGATTTATGTCTAATGAGTTCTCCATATACATTACCATTAGGATACAACCTGTAGAGGGGGTAACCGGGTCTATACTTCCAGTACTCCTCCTACTCAAGGGAGGTTCTCCTTAGGGAAGTAAACCTTATAACATGATAGTGTGAGTTACTACTTATAAAGATAAACCAAGAAATAGATGGAGTGTTACAAGATGCCGAAAAGGCCAATTTGACCAAGGTTGAAAAAAAAATTGCACTAGTACACAAAAGATAAATCTGTTAACAGTGCAAAGGGTCTAATCACTCCAAAGATGAACTAGGACATCTCAACATAGAGAAGGTATACAAACACAGAGAAGGTATACAATAGTATGAGTCATTAGCACAATTGCTATGAAATCCAGCTTACAAGTGACTATCCCAGTATATCCAATCTCACTTTCATGCCGACTACCCCCAACGCTGAAGCTCTCACTCTCATAATACCATAGTAACACAAGAAGACCCAAATTGACAAAGCTTGAGTCAGACAGACGACAGTGAGTGTATCTCTCAACTTCCTAAATCTCTGTATATCCTTCCGAATGGATCCTTCACTAACATATATCCCTGACCGTCTATATCCTCAAACCAGTGCAAACTTCTACTTAAATAGAACTCCAGGCCAAGAGAGTCGCTTCCATTGGATCCAATCATTTAATGTACCATCACTGTATGCACAGGAAAAGAGAGTGGTTTCCTCCGAATCCCATCATTTACTGCACCATCACTGTTCACTGCACACGTGCCGCTCAAAAGCACCTGAAGACCTCGGAATATGGCCTTGAATGCGAGACTCTTTTTTTATCATGAATCAACACTTCGTTTAAGAACGTTCAGTATCTCCACAAATCTGACGACTTGACTCTAAATCAAATCAAGGCGTGATGCCGAGGACAAATTTTGAAGGATGAATTTTGAAGGTCGAACTTTGAGGGATGAATTTTGAAGGCTGAATTTTGAAGGATGAATTTTGAGGGACAAATTTTGAGGGCTGAATTTTGAGGGACAAATTTTGAGGGACAAATTTTGAGGGCTGAATTTTGAGGGACAAATTTTGAGGGCTGAATTTTGAGGGATAAATTTGAGGGCTGAATTTTGAGGGACAATTTTGAGGGCTGAATTTTGAGGGAAAAATTTTGAAGGCTGAAATTTGAGGGATCAATTTTGAGGGACAAATTTTGAGGGCTGAATTTAAGGGACAAATTTTGAGGGCTGAGTTTTGAGGGACAAATTTGAGGGCTGAATTTTGAGGGACAAATTTTGAGGGCTGAATTTTGAGGGACAAATTTTGAGGGCTGAATTTTGAGGGACAAATTTTGAGGGCTGAATTTTGAGGGACAAATTTTGAGGGCTGAATTTTGAGGCACAAATTTTGAGGGCTGAATTTTGAGGGACAAATTTTGAAGGCTGAATTTTGAGGGACAATTTTGAGGGACAAATTTTGAAGGTTGAAATTTGAGGGCTGAATTTTGAGGGACAAATTTTGAGGGCTGAATTTTGAGGGAAAAATTTTGAGGGCTGAATTTTGAGGGATGAAAATGATGCCGAGGATGAATTTTGAAGGATGAAATTTGAAGAACGAATTTTTTTCGATCGACAAAGATGAAATGAGGGCGAATCTTGAGCAGTGAACTCTCAAGGACGAAAAGAAGTGGTGCTAGGACTTTTGTTTTTGGGCTGGCATACAATCAAGATGAAATCTTGCTCGATTACAGTCCCCCACGTCAAGATGTTGCACCATCTATGTGCAATTCTTCAATATTGGCTAAATTTCTAAGAACAAAATTAGAACTGTCTATGGGCAAAACAAGCTGAAATGAGAACTAGAGTATATACAATGATTGATTTTTCTCGAAATGTTTCAAGTTAGATAAGCCTTCACCCTAGATAAGCCTTCACCCTGGAAATGTTGACCAGAGGCAATTTCTCACCCTATAAGTCCTCTACTTGTACTGCTCCTTGTTGAAATATCCTCAACACTTTGTAGGGTCCTGACCATTTTGGTGCCAATTTAGTAGGTACAGATGGAATCTGAGATACCAACACTAGAGCCCCCTCTTCCACCTTATTGGTCCTTAAGTGTCTGTCATGAATGTGTTTCCTTTCTTCCTGCTTTTCCTGTAGCCTCTTCATAGCTGTTTCCTTATATTCCTCCAATGCTACCAATCTTCTAATGTGAGGATCAACATCAATTCTTTTTGCTTCAATTTCTTTTCTGATGATGAATTCGAAAGGGGCTAATGCTTCTTTCCCATAGACTAGAAGAAATGGGCTCTCTCCCGTGGTGCCCCTTCTGGTTGTTCCGAAAGCCCATATTGCACCAACGAGGGCATCTGGCCATGAACTATGATGGTCAAAGGCTAATTTGCATAAGAATCCAATCAAAATTTTGTTAGAACTTTCTGCCTGCCCATTTGCTCTCGGGTAGTATGCACAGGATTTCTTATGGAAGATCTTGTACCTATCAAAGGTTATTTGCAACAATTCGTTTACAAAGTGCATGCCTCTATCACTGGTGACTTCAAGTGGGCAGCCAAATCTTGAGAATATTCGTTTATACGTAAACTTGACTACTGTAGTGGAAGTACAATCAACAGTAGCCTTAGCTTCTACCCACTTAGTAGAATAACATGTGGCCACCAAGATATACTTCTTACCACCAGGTTGACCAGTTGGGCTGATTGGTCCAATGAAATCAAGACCCCATCATTCGAAAGGTAGCCATCCAGTGGAGATTACTAATGGCTGAAAATTCAGTCTACTAGGCTTGGGAGCATATCTCTGGCAGATATCACATCCTTTGGCAAACTTGATAGCATCTTTGTAAACATGAGACCACCATAATCCCCTGTGGATAATTTTGTGAGCCAACTCCTCTCCTTTGAGATGCCCTTCACTGTGTGTTGCTTCAAGCAAAAAATTCACCTCCTCTGGATAAACACATTTTCTCAAGATACCATCATGAAAATATTTATACAAATGGCCGTTTATAAGCAAATATGCTTTGGCTTTAAAGAGTAATCTCCTCTTCTCTAATGGTTTTCTGCTCTCAGGGAATTTTCCAGAAGTGAGAAAATGCAAAATTTCATCATACCACTCAGTTTGAGTCTCTACCGCGAAGAGACTACTATCTACAAGTTCATCATTAATACTTGTCGCCTTTTCACTCATAGCCGTCCTTGACACCTGATCCGCTATGTAGTGTTCTTTTCCTGGCCTAATATGAATCTCAAAATCATACTCTTGAAACAGCAGTAGCCAACACCAAACCCTTCCAGCTACTCTAGGCTTATTAATTAAGTACTTGAGGGGCTGATGATCAGATATGACAATGAAATGCACACCTAGAAGGTAGTGCCTAAACTTTTGGAGTGCGAAAACAATAGCCAAACCTTCCCTTTTCATAGTGTTGTAATTTCTTTCTGCTTTGGTAAGTGTGCATCATGCAAACCTTTCACAAGGCTTTTGGGTAGACGCAGTATCGACTGTAGCTCATGTGAATAACCTTTTGACCTAGTACTACTAAAGGCCTGAAAGTGGCACAAGAGTTATGGATAGGGAAGCCACCATATTATAATTATCTTCGAGTTTTTGGGTGTGAAGCATCTGTTCATATACTAAGAATCTTAGACAAAAGTTGGACCATAAGTCAAAGAAATGCATTTTTATTGGATATGGTCGAGAAGGGCAATTTGGACATCGCTTATGGGATTTTGAAACACGATCAGTGATAAGAAGTAGTGATGTCATTTTCAATGAGTCTAAGATGCATAAATAGCCCATTAAGGAGGTTGAAGTGAGAAGAGTGATTTTTGAGGATACTAGTCCTCGAGTTAGCATGCATAAAAATGCTGCACATAGGGACGTTCAAGAGAATGTTCGATCAGATTACTCTGCAAATGTTCTTGTTCAGTAACCATTGAGACGCTCTGCACATGTCTCACATCCACCCGATAGATATGTTCTAGGTTTAGATTTTGTTATGCTAACAGATGCTAGTGAGCCTTCTTCCTACAAAGAGGCTATGCAGATAGAGGATCATGTCAAGTGGGAGCATGCCATGAAGAGTGAGTTGGATTCTATTCACAAGAATGGTACTTGGGATTTAGTACCTTTGCCAAAGGGTAGGAAAGATTTACCATGTAAATGGGTATATAAACTGAAATTCACTCTAGATAGTGCTTCTCCAAAGTATAAATCACGACTTGTTGCAAAGGGTTTTGAGCAACAACATGGTGTTGATTTTGAGGAAATCTTCTCTCTAGTGGTCAAGATGACTACCCTACACATGTTGCTTGGATTCATTGCAATGGAGGACTTAGAGCTAGTCCAAATGGATGTGAAAGCTTCTTTCTTGCATGGAGATCTTACTGATGAGACCTCTATGAAACAACCAAAGGGATATGTAGTTCCTTGCAAGAAAAGTCTAGTTTGTAAGCTCATGAAGAGTTTGTATGGACTTAAATAGTCCCCTAGACAATGGTACCAAAAGTTTGATGCTTTTGTGAAGTCTCAAGTCTATTCTAGAAGCAATGAGGATCATTGTCTCTACACAAAGAGATGCTCAGATGGCAACTTGATATGCTTGATACTTTATGTCGATGATATGTTGATTGCTGGGAAGTCCTCTTATGACTTGTCAATTCTCAAAAAGAAGTTGAGTTAGACATTTGATATGAAGGATTTGTGGGATGCCAAACATATTCTTGGAATATGCATTTCTTGTGATAGGAGTAAAAAATGCATATACTTGTCTTAAAGTGAGTACATATCCAAAGTACTTCATAGGTTCAATATGCAGGGTGGAAAGGCATGGAGTACACCTTTACCCACATATGTAAAAGTGAGCAACGATGATTGCCCCAAATCAGATGAGGAAAAGGAATTCATGACCAAAATTCCCTATCAGTCTGTTGTTGGTAGTCTCACATATTCTATGCTAGCTACGAGATCAGACATTGCATTTGTAGTCGGAGTTGTCAGGAGATATATGTTTAATCCTAGCAAGAAACAATGGGAAGCGGTCAAGATGATTTTGAGATATCTGAGTGGCACTAAGGACAAGTGTCTATGCTTAGGTAGAGATAAAGCATCCATTATTGGTTACATAGATTATGACTATGCTGGTTGTGTAGACAATCGTAATTCTATATCAGGGTATATTTTTCATTTTGCTGGAGGTGAGATCTCTTGGAGATCTCATCTTCAAGAATGTATAGTAGTTTCCACCATAGAAATAGAGGATGTTGCAGCAAGGGAGGCATCTAAGGAAGCATTTTTGCTTTCTCATCTTGCTTGTGATATGGGTTTACCTCAGCATGTACCTCGTTTGCTTAGTGATAGTCAGAGTGCCATTGCTTTGGCTAAGACTTTGTTCTATCATGCAAAGACCAAACACATTGAGGTGAGGTATCACTTCATTAGAGATTGCTTAGATACCTTTCAACCCTTGCCCCCCCTTGCTTCGTCTTCTCTGATGACGCACAAGCTTCGTCCTCAACTCATCTGGAACATGTACATATGCAATACAACCAAAAACTTTTAGATGTGATAAGTTTGGCTTTTTACCTGAAAACTTCTCTTCACGGCTGCCTATAAGTTCTCGAAAAAAGGAGAGAGAGCATTGAATTATTCCTCGTGTGAATTTAGGGGCCATAACCTTTCTTCCCTCTTGATTTTTCCTTGCAACACTTCATAACAGAGGGCAGGAAGAATGCTACCCACCCCCAACAATTAATAAGCTTTGCGATAACCTTCAAAAAGAGTTTTTCATCCTTTCCTAAGGCTATGCCTTTTGATCTTCATGTGTCTCATAAACAATCAGAATTGTGTGTACCGCAAGGAAACCAAGGTATACAAGTGTCAAAAAGTGAAACCCGCCCCCACTGAGAAGATAAGAACTCTGCCCTCCCCTTTAATGTCTTAACAGTCTGAACCTCCCATCCGAAATTGTCAAGTTCATATTGGCTCCAAGGAACTTTGCATAGGGCTCCTCACCAACAAGCACAATGGCATAGTCAGACCCCTTTCCTTTGGCAGAGAAAAAAAGAGATATCTCATGATTCCTCATACACATCTTGTGTAGAGGAATGGACAATACTCTTGATAGCATCTAACACGGTTGTTCCCGGTGCGATATTTCCAGCTTGATCCTTCCAAGTCATTGTCCAGCCACCCCATTGTCTTCCAATATCATTTGCATGGTTCTCTGCTATCAAAATCTTGCTTGCATGCTTGTTTAATGTTAAGATAGGATCATCCTTTGATTTTCCATTCTTAAGAAGAACAAGAGTCTTCCTCACAACTTCTCTAGCTAACTCCTTATGCTCCTGTGCACCACTATTCCTATGATTGATTGATTTTCAAATGGGTGCTCAAATAGTTCCATGGAGAACTTCACATGGCGGATTCACCTAACTACACCATTAACAATTTGCATAGAAATATATTCAAAATTCACAAGAACAATCATGTCATCATGAAAAGTTACATAGTCAAAGGGAATCATGATCATGTCAAGTCTTGCATTTTCCATTTTTTCAAACATTTCCATGCCTCCTCGGTGAACCCATACTTTGTATATCCTTCCATTCATGTCAATCAATGTGTTGGCAATGAACAGGTGCTGCCCTTTGTATGGACCCAATCAAACTTGCAACATATCTAAATCAAACACATATGTCACAAAATAAACGGCCATTAACACACCAAAAATTAACAATTCATATAGCTAACAATGCTCCTCTTTGATTTTGAGAGTGTGTGTGTGTGAGCTCTCTTCCTTATCTCCTTCCTCATGACATGGTATCAGAGCAAGTGTGGCTATAGAGAGCTCGTGGAGAAGGTTGACGATGAAGAGTACGCAAGAAGGCATGGAGAAAGTGCCATTCACAAATGAACTCAGATTGCTACAAAAATTGGTGTGAAGGTAGAAGGTTATTAGATTTCTGTTTTGGAGCCATCTTAACCTTTGTTTCGAGCCCACAAGGTGGGGCCCATAAAAAAAAACCAAGTGAGTTTGTAAAATTGTAACTTGCATCCTATTTTCCAACACATATATTCCAAATCCAAAATTTCAAGCGATTCCACGTATTGTTGAAACATGAAAATTGTGTTTTTTTGAGATCAAATTGTCACGCCATAGTGAAACAACATTCAAGCAGAAGTAATGCTTGTAGTGGTGTGAATTGTTGCAGAAATGGCAAACATAGATGGAATGAGTCAACGTATGAGCGATAGCTGGATAAGAACAATATCCATACTTGGAGATCAGAATGATGAATTTCTTGATGGGAAAAGGCTAATGGAAGTACTCGATGGAGAGAACAAAAATGCCTCACAATTACCAGAGAGGAATCGAACTACGGACCAATTAAGAGCATATGAAGAATGGAACCAAGGAGCATGAAGGGTAATGTATTGGCTATCCGTTAGCATACATGATATCATGATTGGGCACATACAGGATGCCAAGACTCCGAAAGAGGCTTGGAACAGTTTGTTCACATTGTATGAAACCAATGAAAAGGCACGAAAATTGCAACTCAAGAATGAGTTGCATACACTAGAGAAAAAGGGTATGCTGATAAATGAGTACACCATGAAAATCAACAGCATATGTGAGCCACTTGCATCTATTCGTGTGAATGTAGATGAGTACACCATGAAAATCAACAGCATATGTGAGCCACTTGCATCTATTCGTGTGAATGTAGATGATGATAATAAGGTGGAAGTGTGCCATCATGGTTTAGGAGCTGCATATAAGCAATTCAGAACTTCTATACAGACCAGGGAAAATATTTTGAATTTTGTTGATCTGGTGTCCATATTGATTATTGAAGAAAAAGTCTTAGTGAGCACTCAAAATCAAAGGAAAACCTAGTTCTGAGAAGGTATTCTACTATGGTAGAGGAAGAGGTAGAGGTAGAGGTTTCAAAAGTGGAAGAGGAAACAATAACCAAGACCAAGGTCAACATCATAATCATGCAGGAGGTAGAGGATAGTTTTGAGGCAGGGGGAGCCAAAGAGGCCATTGAAATTTCGAAAGAAATGATTCTAGTAATGACATTAAAGGATGTTGGAATTGTGGTAAACTTGGACACTTTGAACGTGATTGCAGGTTGAAGAATCAAAATAATAGAAGGCAGCAAAACAACTATGCATCCACAAGTGCAAATGATTCTGAGAAGTTGTTCATGGTTCAACATCATATGATGAATATGATGTTTGCTAATGTTTCAGAATCTAATGGTAATGTCTGGTATGTTGATTCATGTGCTTCAAATCACATGACCAATCATGCGGAATGGTTTAGTAGTTTGCGAAAATTGCTAGTTCCTAGATATGTTGAAATAAATGATGACACATCACACTCCATCAAGCATATAGGAAATATAGCATTTCATATGGAGGACGGGAAGGTAAAACATCTTGTTGATGTGTTGCATGTTCCAAATATAACAAAGAATCTATTTTTTGTTGGACAAATGGTTGACCAGGGATCACAAGTCAGGTTCAATGTTGATGGGTTATATGTAGAAGAGTACAAATAGGATGGTCGATTGATTACCAAAGGAAACAAAGTGGGTAGGATGTTCACCTTAAATGTGAAAATTCCTAAAATGAATGTAGCCATGTTTGTAGAAGGTGCAGCAGTTATTGCTAATATATTGATCTGGAAGAAACAAATCAGACATCCAAACTTGCAGAGGCTGAAATTGATGTACTCAAAGGAGATTTTCAATGGACTACCAAATTTCAAAGTTGCAAAAATGCAAAAGGTATGTGCAACATGTCAATTCCATAAACAATCAAGAGCATCATTTCTGCATGACAAGTATATTAGTGAGAATGTGCTAGAAATAGTACATAGATATTTGGGGTCTTGGAAAGACCACATCTATGGGCAATTGCAAGTTTTATGTTACTTTGATTGATGATCATATACAAAAAGTATGGGTATATTTCATGAAAGAGAAGAGTGAGGTGTTCACTCACTTCCAAAACTTTAAAGCTATGGTGGAAAAACAGATAGGGAAGTATATTCAGACATTAGGATGTGATGGAGGAGGTGAATATATGTTAAATGAGCTCAACAGCTTTCTGAAAAGTCATGGAATTCGACGTCAGTTTTCATGCAGATACACAACACAACAAAATGGCATTGCTAAATGCAAAAATATACATATTGCATAAATAGCAAGAGCCCTGACGGCTGAGAAGAATTTGCCTCATTATTATTGGGAGAAGCTATGCACACTGTTGGATACATCTTGAACAAAACTCGGAGTGCTATTGTACATCAAGTTACACCTAAAGAGAAGTTCACAGGTAAAAAGCCAAACTTATCACATATGAAGGTTTTTGGCTGTATTGCATATGTACATGTTCGAGATGAGTTGAAGATGAAGCTGTATCCAAAAGTAGAAAAATGTATCTTCATTGGATACTCCCTTGAGCAAAAGGGATATAAATGTTATAACCCACTCACACGACTGGTGAAGGTAAGCAAAGATACGATTTTTGATGAAATTTCAAGCTTCTATGCAGATGCCAAAGAAGGACTTAATCTTGACTCATATGAAAAAGACAATGCTAGAACATCTAGTGTAGAATATCAAGTTTTGAGTGGACCAGATGCATCACCAAGAAATAGTTCCAACTTAAATCTATGGAGTGGAAGATTGCATGGAAATTTCAGTCCAACAAATTCATCAAATACATCCAAGAAAGGTAAAGAAAAGCTTTCTATTGGTAGTAAAACATCTACACTTTTTGAAGACATTGATGGAGATTCAAGCGATTCAAAAAAGTGTCTTGATGAGGAACTTGGATTGCCCTCTATGAAGACTCCAAGAGTAAGAAAGACACATGCAGATGATACAAGGAGAAGTGATCCAGGACCAAGACGATTTCGGAGGATGCGAAATTCAGTGCAAGGATTGACATATGACAGTTACATGGCTCATCATTGTGCCTACATGACAAAGGTAATACAAGATGTTGAACCCTCTTGTTTGGAAGATGCAATTGGAAATGCATATTGGAAAAAAGCTATGGACGAGGAGATGGTTTCACTTTATGGAAATGATACATGGAAGTTGGTTCCATTGCCACAAGGAAAGAAACCCATAGGCTACAAGTGGGTTTATGGTAAATCACAATGCTGATGGTAGCATAAGAAGGTACAAAACACGATTGGTAGCAAAAGGATATGCACAGACATATGGCATTGATTATGAGGAAATGTTTAGCCCTATAGCTAAAATTTCTACTATCAGAACATTTGTTGTAGTAGTTACAACAAAAGGATGGACTTTGCATCAGATGGATGTGAAGAATGCTTTCCCACATGGTGAGCTATAGGAAGAAGTATACATGGACCAACCACAAGGATATGAATATTCAAAGCACCCAGAATATGCTTGCAGGTTGCAAAAGGCTTTGTATGGACTTAACCAAGCCCCTTGTGCTTGGCATGCAAGGATTGCTAGCTATTTGACCACCATTGGATTTTCTATGTGTGATGTAGATCATTCATTCTATGCAAGGGTGATGGTGGCATCACGATTATGGTATTGATGACTTGATTGAAGGACGTGACAATGAAGCAAACTTTAAAGAGGTAAAGCAACTTTTTATGCAAGAATTTGACATGAAAGATCTTGGTGTGTTGCGCTACTTCTTGGGCATTGAGTTTATACATACAAACACAGGTATATGGATGTCACAAAGGTAATATGCCTTGAGTATGTTGCAAAAGTATGATATGCCTGATTGTAAGCCAATTTCTATTCCATTAGATCAAAATTTGAAGTTGGATACTACATCAGGTGAAGCATTGGAATATTCTACTATGCATGGGACAATTGTGGGAAGTTTGATATATCTCACAATTACAATGCCTGATCCAAGCTACATTGTTGGACTTGAAAGTCAATTTATGCAGGTTCTTAGGAAGCTGCATCTAGATGCTCTGAGGTGCACTCTATGTTATGTGAGTGCTACTTTGGATTATGAATTGTTTTATGATGCTAGTTTAGATTTGCAGGTTCGTGGATACACCGATGTAGATTGGGATGGTAGTATTCCAGATAGAAGATCTACTACTAGCTTTCTATTCTCACTTGGAAGTGTACCTGTTACATGAAGCAACAAGAAGCAACCCACTCTTGCTTTGTTGAGTACATAGGTTGAGTATAGAGGTGCCATAATGGCAGCATGTGAAGCATCCTGGTTAGAGATGCTACTTGCAGATTTAGGTGTGGCATATATCAAATTTTCATTTCTCTGACATGTATAGTGGTCACATGGGTATATGTCAGGGATACTTCATTGAGCTTTACTAGATTTATCTACCGAGGGTGATGGAACATTTGTTTTTTGCCAACTCACTCCTTTGTGAACATTAGGATTTTACTTATGTACTATTCTTTATATATTGCACTTGTTGTATTGTTGTTTTAGATCAGTCTTGTACATTCCTTTTATGTAATAGAAGAAGAAGAAGAAGAAGAAGAAGAAGAAGAAGAAGAAGAAGAAGAAGAAGAAGAAGAAGAAGATCATTCTTCCTTGCCTCAATCTATGTGTGTGCTCCTCTTTGATTGTGAGAGTGTGTTTGTGAGCTCTCTTCCTTATCTCCTTCCTAGTGACATTAAGTTGGTCAAAGGTCAAACTATTCAAAGGTCAAAGTGTCAATTGTGGAGCCAGTCAAAGTTCAAAGTGATGACTTTGCAAGTGATTCTTAGGTGGTGTGAAAGTGCAAAGTGGTGCACAGGTGGTGCATAAGTGACCGAGAACAATGGTGCACAGGTAGTGCACAAACAATTGTTCACAATGGTTTTGCAGGAAACGTTGAATACACGTTGAAAAATGTTCTTTTTGAAAGGTTTTCAAGGTTTTCTAAGTGTTTTGAAAGGCTCATGTGAACCCTTCCTTATACACACATTTTGAAGAAATGAAGGTCAAAAGTGGAAAAGATATGAAGAGAAAGGGGTACACAAAAGTTTATGTGTGGCCCCCATCTAAAATTTTTTCTCCTAAAGTCACTACAAGACAAAATAGGAATTCATTGGCTTAACACATTAAGTGGTTCTTGGGACATCAAAGTGAGCACCAAAATACACTTGCAATGGAAGCAACGTATCGACACACAACCAAGTAATTAGCAATTCTTGGACAAGAGAGTTACACTAAGGATTAAGAGTGAGCAAGAGACTTGAACAATGAGTACATATAGAGCAAGAAAGAGATCACCTAAGGTGGAACAAGTACTATCAAGGAAGTGTTGTGCATCGACAACAGAGAGTGATTCTTCCTTCACCCTTATTGGAAGCTTGAGTGCAAGGTGTGCACAAGCGCAAGCTACCATACAAAGTGGAGGACTGACATAGAGGAGGTTGACCACTCAAGAAATTGTGGTATTTTTTAATACTTGTGTGTGCTCTTTGGCTTATGCACTATGCACATGTAACAATTTTGTCTCATTTTAGAGAAGGATATTGTATTTCTTATTGTTAATCAAGGCATAGACGCTTTTGGTGCATTTGTATCTCTTCCTCTTCTCCATTATTCTCCTACAAACACTCAATTCCCTTTCAACTAAAGAGTCTCCAAAAAAAAATGGCATGCTCGGTGGGACAAGGAGGCTTGAGCATAGAAGAACCAATATTTGCAAGTGAAGAAGAAGTGCAAAGGTGTCGAAAACATTCAAAAGGTAATCTTCCTTTTCCTTCGAATTATCTTAGCCTAAGGAATAGGACGCATAGCTCATGACCACGAAGCGTCACAAACTTTAAGAGTACCTTGCAAAAAAACAATAAAGAAAGTCATTCGTAGGTTAACTAGCCCTCTTTCATCAACATCATCAGTAGGAAGTATGGTGGCTCAAGTAGAACTAGAAACTCTACTTCCACGACTGAATATCAAATTTCCCTCATTTAGAGGATAAGCACATGAAGACTCTAAGGAGCAAGTAAGAAGATTTTTAGCCCTATGTAAAACAAGGGTGTTAATGGGAAGAGAAGATGCATTTTTTATCCTATTCCCGACAACATTGGAGGGTCTAGTAGACAAATGGTTTAGTCAATTTCCAAAAAACCATTTTACAACTTGGGACTTAACAAAGAAGGCCTTCAAGTTGCAGTTCCAACAATGCAACACAACAAAAAACATCATTGAAGAATTAGAAAACCTATAATTAGGTGCTCGAGAGACGATTCTAGAATTTTTCACTAGAGCCAAAGCACTTATGACTAAACTACTAGATCCTGCACAAGATTTTTTGTCAAAAAGTGGCTTGTTAAACCACTTCCAACATCAACACAGTGCAAGATTAAGGAGTTAGTGATCCCCACAATGATAGTTGAAGAGTTCATTTCTATAGCAACAAGGTTAGAGAAAACTAGAAACCAATATGGAACTCGCTCTTCTAGTCTATCATATCATGTGGAACCAAAAGACCTAGTAACATAGTTAAGGAAAGAGCTTGAGAGATTCAAAATATATAAGCCTCACAAAGAAGATATGATTTTAGTAACGCAATTAAGATGTGATATTGAAGCATTAAAGCTACAAAAGGAAGAGGAGGCTCAAGCAAAGAAATTAGCATAACTTTGAGAGGAGCTACAATAACTTCATGGAGATGGCATCAAAACTAGACTATGGTGCACCATGTGTAGCAAACAAGGCCATGTTGTAAGTGACTACCCTCTCTTAAGTGTGACTTGCCACTTATGTAGGAAAGTTGACCATGAAGCTCATGAGTGTCATTCAAGAGGAATGCATGCACTAGTGTACTAGGGATAAGGAGGAGTCCAACCAACAACAAATGTAATGGCTGCTGCACCAAGTCAAGGTGACACTGCGAGGTCCTCGGAGTAATTATGGAAATGGGCCCAAGAGGCCAATCATTTTCTTTAGGTGTGGGGAATGTGGACATTATCAAAGCAAATGTCTTCTACGAGAGAATTCTCCTCCCTGTAGAAATTGCCCAAAATCTAGAGATCACTATACAAATTGTTACCCAAAGAATAAAGCATCCACATTAGGGCCTCATATTTAGATGCTTTCTATGAGTAAGGCAAGAGATGTAGAAGAAAAGATTATGCCATCACCATCTTCTAGAGTAGTACATTTAGAAGAAATTGACTCTTTTGCTTTGTAGACAATAAGTAAAGGGAAAGATCCTCAAGCAAAAACATGCCAAGAGTCAAGGAAAATGGACTAAACAAGGGAAATGAGACACTTGAGGATAGACTGAATCCAAGTGAAGAGACACAGCAAAAAGAAGAGCTAACAAGCACAAGTGAAGCCATTGGACATGCATTCACCAAGGCCTGAAAGGAGTTCAAACAATCACATATAGTCCATACTCCTATGGGATCAAAGGCTTTGCAAATACTTAAATCAATTAAAAAGGAGGTTAGTATTTTTTATCTATTAAAGATGAATGCAAAATTCAAAGCAGAAGTTTTGCAGATCATTGATGAAGCGTGAACATCTACTCTGGCTACAAAGGCGAAGGTTACTAGTAAGGGTAAAGTTATAAGGGAAGCCCTCCTTATAGATTATATGAGTCCACAACTCAATGTCATTGTTAAAGGACAACTTTTACAAGGCGTTATAGTGAATGGTAGCTCAAGCATTAACTTGATGCCTGGACATACTATGAAAAAGCTTGGGCTCCAACCTTCTAGACCTACAAACTTCATTGTGACATTGGCCAACCAAAGCATAGTAAGACTTATGGGAGTGGTCCCTTGAGTTCTAGTTGAGCTACAAGGTAACATTTTCACTTTGGAATTTGTTGTCTTAAGGCTACCATAGGTAGATGGAAGTTTTACTCTGTTGATTGGGAGACCTTGGTTAAGCAATGCCAATGTGTTGCATGATTGGGGCAAGGATACTATGTGGGTAAAAAAAGAGGTAAGAGGACTAAAACATATATTTTTAGAAGAAGGACTAGACAACTAAGTACATACCAACACGATGTAGACAATTGGTATTTCTATGGAAAAAGATATGATGGACAAACCAGATTTGTATTTATATGAAGAAGAGGGCCTTTTGGCCTGGATGCATGTAGGAAAATCATCTTCTTGCTATGGAATCTTTCCAAACAACTCAAGAACAAAGGAAGCTCATGACGATAATGAGAAGAGTCATACTATTGACGGCCTCACCAGAAATAATGATATGGATAATATCTTTTATGGCAATTTTGATGACAGTAAGTGCAGGGCATTACAAGGATTTGGAAGGAGTACCTACATGTTTTGGGAAATACAAGATTCCATTGGCTGAAGGAGCCAAGTTGCTAAGGGAAAAATGTTACAAATTAAATCAAAAGTATGTTGAAATTGTCTACATCGAGATATTAAAGATGGAGGATGTTATAAATATTATTCTAGTGGAGCATTTAGAGTGGCATTATCCCATGGTCATTGTGCCCAAAAGGAAGACAACCAAAATGGAGTGTGATACAGTTAGAGATTGTGGAGGAAAACGAACTACCATTATTCATCATATCTAGGATCAAGGCCTATCATCAACCAAATTGAAGCTTTTCAGATCACCTGGAACTTGGAAAATCTTTCCAAGTTATGCATAGCCTTTTAGCATCCTTTGTTTTCTTACTTTTATTAATTTTCATCAATTGTCATGCTTTTTCTTTAAGTTTTTCATGAAATTAAGAAGACATTTCATACCTCAATTCATGAACACCTTGTTGGAAATTTTTAGGAATTTTTTCTTCAATTTTTAGATTTTTTAAACTTTTATTTGGGATTTTTTATCTTTTGATTTTTTTTGTTAGAATAAAAGAAAAAAGGAGTCTCTCCGTGATTTTGAATGCTGCAAGATCTCTGGAAGCTATGGAATTTTTTTATATTTTTAAATTTTTTTTTTGGAATATTTTAGAGTTTATTTGAAATTTTAATCTATTTTTTGGCATTTTCCCCTTTGAAAAAATATATGGCCCTCCCTTATTTTTTTATTCTTATTCCCAAAAAAAATTTATCTTCTCTCTCTACTTCTCGCATCCTCTCTCTACCTCTCTCTATGTTCTCTCTCTACTTCTCTCACCCTCTCTCTCTTCTCTCTCTACTTATCTCACCCTCTCTCTACCTCTCTCTATCTTCTCTCTCTACTTCTCTCATGCTCTCTCTACCTTCTCTCTACCTTATCTCTCTACTTTTCTCATCCTCTCTCTACCTCTCTCTACTCTCTCCCCCCACCATATCCTATGATGTGGAATACATATATTTTGGCTAAATACTTTTGGCTCTAGATTGCACATCAAGTGGCCATTTTTTTCACAATTGGGGTCAACTTCATGTTTTTTGATGCCGCTGGACTCAGTTTTTGCAATAATTTCATCGAAATCCATTATTGTTGCAATCTTTTGGTCAACATACATTTGTACAAATTTATCATGTGATTTTCATCCCGCACATCGTCTACATGGTCCACATGGTCTATTCCCTCCTTATTTTCCCACATGTTTCACATTTTGCATATGGATCATTTGTATCTTCCATGTTTTGGCATTTCTTCACTATCAATAGTCCCAACTCATAATCCCTACCCCTCTCTTTATACCTAACCCCAGCCCTCACCCTTCCACCTCTGCTCGCTATCCTTATTAGCCCCTACACCCTCCCTAGCCTTTCCTTCCTACCCTCCAAAATCCTACTTCTTCTTCACTGATTTATATCCCTAATTCCCAAACTTCTACTTCTTCTTCTTCTTATTTTTCTTCATCTTCTAATATTTCATAGTTCTCATTTCTTCTTCTTTTAAAAAGTTTGCTTCTTTTCCCAACGATCAAGTCTTTTAGCTTTGTCCCATCTAACTCTTTAAGTGAGTAAGTGCCATTGTTAAACACTTTACATACCACGTAAGATCTGAACCACTTTTTTACTAATTTATGTCGGGCTTCATATTGCATGCCTAACGAACTATCATAGACAAGCACCCAATCATCTTCATTTATCTCCTTGGGCCTTAATCTATGGGATTTGTCAAACGCTATCTTATTCTTTTCTCTTGATGCTCTGATTTTGACTGTAGCTTCTTCGAGTAGGTTCATTCCTCTTTCCAATTGAAGGATTTGCACTACTAGAAGATCCTCTCTTATCATCTCATCTTCCAAGGAAATGAGGTCCATGCTAGAGCATGTGACTATGTCGGTAGTATAGGTTTCTGAAAGTACATTAGTTTTGCTGGCATATATCTAGTAGTCCTTGTGCATGTCATCCAATTTGCCCACAAGGCGAAAGGAAGTTACTTGAGCCAATTCTTGATTTTCCCATCACGAGCTTTCACCAAGGCTTTAATGATTGGAGGATGTCCATGTTCAATTTTGCCATTGGCTTGTGGATTATATGTTGTGGTGAGTAATAGCCGAATACCATATTTTGCAAAGAAATGCTTTGCTTGTTGAGCATCAAGCTTACCTCTATTAGCAACTATCTTTTCAACATATTCAAACCTGTTGAATACATCTTCTAATAGAAATTTACATACATTACCTATAGTTTTTGTTCTTAGAGCTCTCCCTTCAACATGATTTGTCAAATCTTCTCTTGCGAGTACAATATATCACATATGTTGTATTCCTAAAGGCATCATGACCAAATCATCAACCCATTTATAATGAATGTTTAAAGGATATGTTGGATGAAATTCATCCCTATGCCTTACATTCTAGAACACTTGGCAAATCTTACATGTGGCCACATATGTTTGAATGTCTAAATACATTCAAGGCCGCCAATATCTTTCTTTTATCTTTTCATATGTTCCTTGTAATCCTTTGTGCCTAGCCCATAACAAATTATGCATTTCACTCACAATTTTATCTTTCGATCCATTACACCGACAACCTATTGAGGAATTTTGTTCATTCCAATTTTACGTCTCCAAAACAAACTGCCTTTAAAAAATAATGATTTGATTTCTTTTGAATGTTCTTGAAGCTTTCTTTACTCCAGCTTTGATTAGAAGACATGGTACTTAAATACTTTTTTGATTTCTTCTCATTCACTTTCATATTCACTCTCGTTAAATCTCTCTATTATTGCAATATGAATTTCATAAATATTCTCATCTCTCTTTTTATTTTCTTTTTCACTTCCTAAATTCTTTTGTTTCCGGGAATCTTTTTGACAATTCAATGTTATCTTTTGACTTCTCAAATTGATAGGTAAACTCATATTTATTCAATCTTGCGTAAGCTTCATGAAGGCTAGAGGTATGTATGTGCAAAGCATAAAAGTCTTAGACTATAACTTCATCATTTGAAGTCATCGTCTTCATGTTCAATCTATTTCCACTACTACATTCGCTCTGATTAAGTACTCTTTGTCACTTTTTAGTATAGTCATTATTCCCCAGAGTTCACGCTTGATCTGAGGATAGCCTCTTTGGTGAGAATTTAAAATCTTGGCTCCAAATCGAATGGCATATCTTTTCACTTGGTCATCTTCTTGGCCAATTGCCAAACCTATGCCTATTGTACTTGTATCTATAGTAATGTAAATTGTTTTATTACCACTGTAGTCAACTTTTTTGAGAAATGGAGCCTCTAAGGTTGCCTTTTCACTTTTCTCACAGCTTGAGTATGGATTTCCTTCCATTGAAATCTTTTCCCCTTTCATAGCAGTCGATAGAGTGGATCTGCAACATATGAGAAATGTAGAATCCACACTACATAGAAAACACATGCACTAAGAAATCTCCTCATGTCGGTGATCGAGGAGCAAATTTCTTTCATATTTTGAATATCATCAACTTTCTTTGGGCATGGTTTTCTTCCCCTTGGACTACATAAAATTCCTACAATTAGTACTTCTTGCATTCCAAATATTGATTTTTTTGCAGATAATGTCAAATGCACCTCTTCTAATCGACTAAGAATGGATTCATAATCTTTTATATGGTCTTTAACAAAATTTTGACATCCATTTTCATGGAGAGTCTCATCATTATCCTTCTCTTCACATGCTTTAATTGGGATGTCATTGATGAATGGCATACTCAGGTGTTGAATAAAATCCCTAAGTACCTTATGCATACCATTCATCATATGCGCCACTGAGTTCATGGCTCCTTGTGGCAAGGTACACATGCACACAAGTCCAAGTTGTGTCCTCATGGTCATCAAATCACAACTTTCAAGAGCTAACTGGAACTGATTGTATCTACAATGCAAGTCTCTCCCATCGAGTAAATGGATCTTCTTGAGAAAGTGTTAGCAGCCGAAATGGACGACCACATTTTTGTAATACACTTTGTAATAGGAAAAGGGAATTATTTATACGGAGATCTCAATAGTTTCCATAAGTCTAGAAAATCTAGTGTATTGTTTAATTTCCAAAGTAAAAAAAGGTGTGAAGAAGAATACCGACAAGAGACAGTGTGGTACGTTATGGTGAGGTATTCACAAGTATCTCTATGTGCAGAGAAGTGATTTCGGAAACTCTATCATATGAAGTTGTGTATTACAAAATTATAAAAGCGTAGAGTACTGTAATGGAATGTAAAAGATCAGTAAGGGTAAGCAGACTCTGTATATAATAAATAAGTGTTTTGTAGATATATTTCTTTTGATGTTTATGTATTTCTAAGAATTTCTTTGAGTCTTTGTGTATTGTGAAGATTCTAAAATCTATTAGTGTGAAGTTTGGTTAAGGAACATAAATGCATTCTATGATTGTAGTGATACGGTCATAAACCCCGTTCTGTACCCTACCTTTGGAGAAGGTGCTGTTATGTTTAGCCTAGAGATTTCAGCCAATAAACATTTGGTGACCACGATGGCATGGGGTTAGTTATGAGATGCAGTTTTGTTTGAATTGATGTCATTGCGGAGCGGTAAAGACTACCTGAAAAATAATCATCCTCATTAGTATTTGGATGAATTTATTAAGCAAAATTTAGGAACATTAAGTCTTGAATATATTTCAATTACAAACGTAGTCAGTATCTCGAAAGAATTATTGTACTGGGTGGAAAATGGAGTGCTACCTATGAAACTCTTACAGGATTGGATATTTGAGTGGAGAGACGACAAGTTAGCTAAAACTTCATGGCAAGTGGAATTCAATGGAGGCGATCAGCAGAGCCAACAATAGGAAGAAGAGTGCCCTGCAGATTTAGGCCAAAGCGGCGACAGCGAACCCCAACTAGATTTGGCTTTAGCCCTAGTCCCTTTTACTCGACTCAGTATCTTAGAAGAATTTGAAGATACAATGGCATACCAAAACCAACTTCGAGGGATGAATTATACCCACTTTTATGGGTGAACAAATGAAGATTCGGATGTGCATATGAAAACATTTGAAAACTAGTATGTCTGTAATCATTGATATCTACAAGATGACGATCATAAATCTTAGGTATTCCAAGCTACTCTAGTTGGAGATGCAATCAAATGGCTCATAGACACTCCCTTGACCATTTTTCAACATATGATGAGTTAAAAGAGGCTTTCCTAGAGCCATTATGGACTACCAAAAGTATTTCAAAACTATATGCTACTCTACAGTACATGATGCAGAAAGGGACAGTGGAGCAATATGCATCAGACTTTAGATCCACGATGCGTTAGTTCCCTACAGATAAATGTCCCTCCGAAGAGATGTTGTAGGAATTCTTCGTGGATGGACTACAACCAGCTATTAAGGGAAAAATTTACATGTATACCTTGGACCAAACTCGGACATTAGATCAAATAATCAATCTAGCGACCAGAGTTGACCGCAAAATACATCTTGCCATTCTAAGCTCTGAGAAAACTAGCTCAGCTACAAAGAAAAGCACAAATTTGGCTCAGTACTTATATTGCTTATGGTGTAGGAACGTGGGCCACATTAAGGTTGATTGTGCACTAAATTAGGAATTTTATCCCATCTATAACAAGAGTAATCATAGTCTAGAAGAATGCAGGTTCAATGCTAAAAACACCTTGGTGGCATCAGTGCAAGTAGAAACCCCTTCGTGGAAGGGTAATTCAACAGGGTATAAGTCACAAGGCCAATCTGGAAAATGGCCTAAAATTCAAGATGTTAGAGTATCCACATAGCTGCAATATGCAAGTTCACAGAATTTTCATATCAATGATGATTTTTTCACCAAATGTTTCAAGAGTTTGGTAGAGGTTGCTGGTCCAGACAACCCAAACTGAGCAATTTTGGAAACTGACTCATACAATGCCAATTTTTCTTGTAATATAGACACAAAAGTTTTGAATGCAAAGAAGCCAAGGAGTATAATCATAAGAAAAATGAAGCTTAACTCAAAGCACATATGGCTAATGTTGTAACCCTAAAATATTTGGAACCATCAGAAGCTATTGTTACAAGGTCAAAATAGGAATACTAGAACCTACAACAACCAGATCATCTTGCACCAACTGAGCAGAAGCAAAGACTGAAGCATTTAAATGGGCTCAAGAGTACCCACATTATTATGTGGATCCTAAATCTATCCTAGAGGTATTTCACAATAAAAGTTGATATGGTAAATTAAATAAGAAAAATGCAGACAATGTACCAGCCCATGAGATTTATGGTGCTAGGCAAGAAGAAGAGAACTTGGAACACTCAACTAAGTTCACAGTTTCAGATACTCGGGGGTTAACTCTCACTGACCAAGAGCTTGGTATCAGATTTCGGACCCAGATGACTTTGGAAGAACAAAACCAGAATTATTGTTGGAGTTAGACGTCTGCGGAAGCGCGCGAACAGCACAAGGAAGAAGAAGAAGCTTGGAGCACAACACACAAGGCTGAATGTATTACTAGAGAATGTACAAAGATGAGTAGCCCATTAGGGCAATAGGCGTATATACAAGCCGGGGGAAAAAAACCTCCTAAAGAGGGAAAAAAGTGCCCCGGCAGTCCTAGAGTGTTCACACACATCACTACCTAAATATATCAACAAATCCCCCCTGGGAGTGATGTGGTGAACAAGGAGCTGGCACTCATGTATAAGGAAGTGCCAAGCTATGTGGAAATCACTCCACAAAAGGAAGTAAGCCCAAAGCTTTGCGGAAAGCTTCAAACTTCTCCCTAGGCAGAGCCTTCGTGAAAAGGTCTGCAATGTTCTCCTACGTGGGCACATATGCCAAGCTGATCTCCCCAACAGAGAACCTCTCCCTCACATAGTGATAATGCACCTCAATGTGCTTAGTGCGAGCATGGAACACAGGGTTCCTCGCAACTGCCAATGCGCTCTGACTGTCAGTGAAGATGGTGGTGGCAGAAGACTGGCCAACACCCAAATCAGCCATAAGGCGTCTGAGCCACACACACTCAACAGTCGCTGTGAAAGCTGCCCTATACTCAGCCTCACAACTGGAAGTGGCCACAGTAGGCTGCTTCTTGCTCAACCAAGATATACATGAGCTACCAACCATGAAGCAAAAACCACTGGTGGACACACGAGTGTCATAGCAACCAGCCCAATCTGAGTCAGAAAAAGCATGCAAATCTGGTGGTAGTGATCCCCCCTTGGGATAAAACAACCCAAGCAGCCGAGTACCACTCAAGTAGCGAAAGATGCGCTTAACCGCTTTCCAATGCGTGACTCCTGGGCAATGCATAAACCTGCTCATCTGTGAGACAGCAAACTGAATATCTGGCCGAGTAATGCATAAGTAAATCAAGCATCCAACAGCCTGCTGATAGAGAACAGCATCAAATGCATCTCCAGCATCATGAAGACTCAATCGTAAACCTGTCTCCATAGGAGTGGCAATAGGCTTACAGTCTTCAAGTCCAAAACGCTGCAATAATGTGTCAATATATTTCGTTTGACACAAAGCCATTCCACCATCAACGTGCATAAACTGAATGCCCAAATAGTGATGCAAATGCCCCAAATCAGACATCTCAAATGAGGCATGCAAATCAGCCTTAAAATCAGCAATATGTGTCTCAATAGGACCAGTGAGCAACATGTCATCAACATAGACAACAATGATCAGAAGCACATCATTAGCACGCTTAACATATAAGGTGCTTTCAGTTGGACTGTTCTCAAAACCATGTGCAATCAGATAGGCATGTATCTTCTCATACCAAGCACGTGGTGCTTGCTTTAAACCATATAACGCCTTCTTTAACCTGCACACCTGGTTTTCATGCCCTTTCTGCACAAAGCCACGGGGCTGAAAAACATACACTTCTTCATGCAAGTCACCATTCAGAAATGCTGTTTTAATGTCCAACTGATGTACATTCCAACCATGATGGGTTGCAAGTGCACAAATGCTCCGAACAGTAGTCATACGGCATGTAGGTGCAAAGGTCTCATCAAAATCAATGCCTCTTTCCTGCGCATAACCCTTTGCAACAAGCCTAGCCTTATACCTGTCAACTGTACCATCAGGTTTACGCTTCAGCTTGTATACCCACTTAGTGCCAATGGCCTTCTTGCCAGGAGGCAAGTCACATAAAGACCATGTACCATTCTTCATTATAGCATCATATTCAGATTGCATAGCAGCCATCCAATTTTCTGAATTTTGTCCTTCATCAAAAGAATCAGGCTCATTCTCATCACAAAGACTAGATGCAGCCATAGCATAGCAATCTGATGCAAAGAGGCACTATGAGAGCCTGAACGAGTACGATATGACAAAGGTGCATCTAATTTGCTGTCACGCAAAGTCTGCACCAGCCATTTTGGCATAGTTTTTGCCTGCTCAATATCAGCTCTCTCATCAACAAGTGCATCATGTAAATCTGCATCAGAAATGGAATGATCTGCATCATCATATGAAACCTGCAAAGGCTGAGAAGTTGCCTCATTAGGACCAGCACTAGCCTGTCCACCTGTAAAAAGAGGCATCAAAGTATCATACATGTCTTTGGAGCTAACAGATGTCTCCTTAGTACATGAAAGCAATGGCTGAATAGCATCTTCCACAAAGATAACATCACGGCTAACCAGAATGCGTTTAGTCTGTGGATGATACAGACGATAGCCTTTACTTTCAGAACTATACCCAACAAAAATACATTTTACTGCCTTATCATCCAATTTTCTGCGATGTTGTTCAGGCACTAATGCATATGCCAAACAACCAAAAACACGCAGATGAGCAACAGATGGCTTGCGGTCATGCCAAGCCTCATATGGAGTGATAGATTGCAACGCTTTAGTGGGACACATGTTCAGTACATATGCTGCACACATGACAGCCTCAAGCCAGAAACTATGTGGTAAAGCCTGACTTTTGACCATGCACCTCGCCATCTCCATGAGTGACCTGTTCTTTCGTTCAGCAACTCCATTCTATTGAGGTGTATACGGCACTGTACACTGGTGTTTTATCCCACGTTCAGCCAGAAATGCATTAAAATCTGAAGACATATATTCCCCCCCTCGATCAGAACGGAGGGTGCCCATTTTACATGCTGACAGATTTTCAGCTAAAACCAAAAACTGTTTGAAGCACATGAACACTTCGGACTTTGCTTTGAGTGGATATACCCATGCATGCCTGGAAAGTCACGAAGTAAAGGTAATTTCCAAAAGAGGGTGTCTACATAGGACCACAGACATCACCATGTACAAGCTGCAATTTCTGCGTAGCCCGAACTGAACCATCTTTTGGAAAGGAAGAACGCTGCATTTTGCCCAAAATACAGCCTTCACAAACATGTTTTCCAGGTGTCTTAAGTTTGGGCAAAGAGGACACCATTTCAGATTTCTGCAGGCGTAACAAACTAGCAAAATTCAGATGACCAAAGCGTGCATGCCAAAGCTTTGCATCTGACATAGCCTGAGAATCATGAATTGCACATGCCGAATCATTCACAGATCTTTCATAGTCTATGAGCTTATACAGCCCACGACATAAAATGCCAGAAGCAATAATCACATCGCCATTTGAGAGATCATGGACTGTACACCTGTCATCAACAAATTTCACAACCAAGCCAATCTTGGCTAATGCAGAAACTGATAACAGATTCTTTTTGATCCCTGGCACAAATACAGCATCTGACAAAGTGAAAGAACTACCATCAGCAGTAGTCAGAATGATCTTACCAACTCCCATAACAGGATAAGAGGAGTTATTGGCGCATGTAACAGTATTCCCTGTAGGAGCAGGCTCAAGTGAAGAGAAGAAACTGCGCTGCGAGGTAATATGTTTGGTCGCCCCACTGTCAAAGTACCAAACATCTGAGTCTACTGCAGACATGCACTGATCAGGAGAAGATGGGTCAAAACTGCAGACAGTAGTAAACGCCCATTCTTCTTCCTGCACAAGATTTGCAGACTCTGTTTTTGGTGTAGAGGCCTCTGCAACAACCATTCCAGCCTCTTTCTTCTTTGCCTCTTTAGCAGCCAGTTTTGGACAGTTCTTTATGATATGATCATTGCCTTTACAATACTTACAAAACAATTTCTGCTTTTCTGATTTTTTCTCATCTTTGTCTTGGTTCTTTGAATGTGCAGCATTTGCAGATTTCTGCTTACTAGTAGAAGAGCTCCATTTTCCTTTGCCCTTCTGACTAGCCAGGAAAGCTTGATCTGCAACACGCATAATGGACCTGTTCTGCCTGGACTGATCTTCCTGCAATAGAACAGAGACTAATTCCTCAAATGACAAGGCATTCAGATTGCCTTTCATCATCAACCGAAGAGTAGAGGCAAAACTCTGATATGAATCAGGAAGACCATTCAGAACGGTCTGCACAAGTGAGCTATCTGGTATAACCTCATCAGCAGAAATCAATTGTTCGTTCAGGTCTTTGATCTTTGTAAGAAAACTGTCCATAGAATCACCTTCATTCATGTGCTCACTCTCCAACTGTTTTTGGAGGTAATCAACACGAGCCTCATTCCTAGCCTGGTACAAAGTGGTAAGTGTATCCCAAGCATCCTTTGCTGTTCTGCAAGAGCGAATGTGAGGAATAATGGCACGTTTGACAGACAAAGCTATCAATGCATGTGCCTGGGCATCTCTGCCATCCCAACGAATCTGCTCTGCAGTAGGTGCAACAGAAACAGCAGCACGAACAGGAATTTGCGGAATATCATCTTCGACACCATCTTCATCAGCTCCAACACCTGTATTTGCAGTACCTGTCATTACAGGTGTAACAGGACGTCTTTCAACACCCTGCACAATGTTCCACAATCCTTTTGCAACCAGTACATGTCGCATCATATAAGCCCATAATGGGTAGTTGGTACCATCCAACTTATCCTCAACAGCCAACATACGGAATACATCACTGCTTTCAGCCATGGCCGGTGACTAAAATACCTTGATGTAGAAAATTGACTGTATCTAAAAAAGTTGAACGGAACTGCCCAAACGAGTTCTGCTAGACCTGTAGCAGACTTCGAGACGCTTAAACTGGCGAACAGAAACTGGTATATACCTTTGGCACAAAAGGACAAAATAGCCTGCACAAGCGCTGTGATAGTGTATGCTCACCAAATTTCGTGCGAATCTGAGACTGCAAACGGAGGAGTGTCCACGGCGCCCTAGAAGAAGCGACGACCTGCTCTGATACCAATTGTTGGAGTTAGACGTCTGCGGAAGCACGCGAACAGCACAAGGAAGAAGAAGAAGCTTGGAGCACAACACACAAGGCAGAATGTATTACTAGAGAATGTACAAAGATGAGTAGCCCATTAGGGCAATAGGCGTATATACAAGCCGGGGGAAAAAAACCTCCTAAAGAGGGAAAAAAGTGCCCCGGCAGTCCTAGAGTGTTCACACACATCACTACCTAAATATATCAACAATTATAAGACTCTGATATCCTCCGAGGAAGGTAATTCTTGTCGCCTACTATAGAATTCACTCATTCAATTATCATTAGGCACATTGCTAGAAATAATTTAGACTTTCAGGGAGAAATCATTGAAGTAATTGCAGAAGTATTCATTGGTCTTGAGTCTGGAACCGACAATCAGTATGGTAAAAGATGTCTCAGATAGAGTAATGGATTATGCAGTTCCCACCATCATAGTATGGTAAAAAGCAAAGGTATCCCCAAAGTCTTGATTGATGGCTGATTGAGCATAAACATTGCTTCAATGACTATGTGCAAACTGATGGAGAGTGTTATCCTCCAAGAGAACAAGCTACTCTTGAATTTAGAGCACCTCTATATAAAGACTAACTAAAAAACCTTCACTAATTTGGAGGCACAATAAAAATTTTGGATAAACTGTGAAGAAGAAGACTCTACAGAAAGTCTATTGCACATATCTCTCTCATTGACTTATCAAATGTGTAAAGTTTTTTATAAAACTTGGCACAAGGTGTCGCCTATAGTGTGCACACCTCCTCCAAGTTAAATCACTTCAAAAGATTTAGTAGATCTTGAGAAATGAACTTAACAAGTCACCTATGTCTAAAACTATTCTTCTGAGAAGTGGATTTAGACACCTAAAACTTCTAACACTTGGTTCTCTCAATCTAGAACCCGTTTATGCAAATGCTTTTGGCCATAGATAGCTTACCTTCCAACTTAAAGTTTGAGTACTTTCTTGCTCAAAACTTTACATTGTGGAAGGAGAACTGACCAAAACATTAACATCGAATTTTGCACCTGTTTCAGAAAACAGTGAACACTTCTTCACATATGAATGTTCCTACTCATAATTCTCACAGCCTGTTTACAATTAGGCTCTCAAACTTTAATCATAGACTCATTAACTATGAAATCAGACATCTACAAAAGGATTCTTGAAATGATCAAGCATAGAAGGAGAAAACACAGAAACATTGGGCACAATTTTTCTTCATTACTAGAGAACTTTTACATCTGGATGAGAGAGCTAATCTTCATGCTTCTCAAGAGTCTAATTACTTCTAATTCTTCTGGATTCTTGTATTCTACCCTCTCTCATATTTGCCCCAACATTTTTCCTTGTATATATAGGTAAATATTTACAAGCTCCCGACTAGACAAAAGTATAAGTAAACTATCTCTGAATTAATGTACATATGTGTACACATCTTCATCTTCCGTATATGCACTTCCTTCATACTTCATATCTTGATCTTTTCTTCAGTCCTTGGCTTCAACTCTTCATCAAAACATCAATTGTTGATTGCCCTGCACCAACAGCTCCCCCTCAATCATCAATTGAGGTTTTCTCTATCTTCTTTATGCCTGCCATGTCTTTGAATCTCTGTAACTTTGGTCCATCTAAGCTCTTGGTTAGCATATAAGCTATCTGATCTTTTGTTGAAGTATGTATGACTTCAATCTCTTTATTAATCACTTTCTCTCTCAGAAAGTGATATTGAATTTCAATGTGTTTGGTCTTGGCATGAAAAACAGGATTAGAAGCTAGATACAATGAACTCATGTTATCTCGATGAATAGTGGGTGTACTCTGAATGATATCAAAACTCTTCATCAGAGTCTTAAGCCATATCACTTCCTTTGCAGCTTCCACCATACCTTTATACTCTGCTTTTGTAGATGACAAAGCAATTGTGTGTTGCTTCTTTGAACACCATGAAATTAACTTATCTCCCACATAACACAAGTATCCATATGTTGATCTCCTATCATCTGGATTACCTGCCCAATCTGCATCACTATATATCTTGATGTTTGTATCTGATGTAAAACCATAATACAAACCTTCTTCGAGTGTACCCTTAATGTACCTCAACACTCTTTGTTCTGGAAACCAATGTTCTTTCCTAGGGCAATGCATGAATTGAGATAATACTCCCACTGCATATGACAAATCAGGTCTAGTTAAAGTAGCATAAATTAGACTACCAACCAAACTTTGATATAGCTTCATATCCTTGAACTCTTCTCCACCAAATCTGCTCAATTTGTGATTCACCTCCATTGGAGTAGGTGCTACCCTGCAATCTTCATTTTAAACTTGATCAACAAGTTCTTCAAATACCTTTCTTGAGTTATATACACTCCATGTTGAGTGTATGAGATCTCCATGCCCAAGAAATATGACAAGTCACCCAAGTCACTAATCTTGAACTCTTTCTCCATTTGCTTCTTTAAGATTTGAATGCCTTTCTCATCTGTACCTGTAAGAATTATATCATCAACATATATGCACATGTAAATGAACCCATCATCACTTGCTTTATCAAGCAAGCTACTATCTACCTTTGATACTTGGAATCCTAGTTCTTTCAAGAACTTCACAAGTCTATAATTCCATGCCCTTGGGGCCTGCTTCAAACCATACAAAGCTCTCTTGAGCTTACATACATACTCTGGATACTTTTCATCTCTGAATCCTTGTGGTTGCTCCATGAAAACATCATCTGAAATATAACCATTTAAAAAAGCATTCTTCACATCTAATTGACATAATTTCCAACCTTTACATGCAGCAATAACTATGAGTGTCCTGATGGTTGTCATCTTTGCCACAGGACTATAGGTCTCATCATAGTCTACACCATATGTCTGAGCAAAGCCTTTCACAACAAGTCTAGCTTTATACCTAGACACACTTCCATCTGCATACCTCTTTGTCTTGTAGACCCATTTGCACCCAGTGATCTTCTGACTATTTGGTTTAGGAACCAAATCCAAAGTCTCATTCTCCATCAATGCATCATACTCTTCCTGCATAGCTTTCTCCCAATTTTCCTTACCTTTTGCCTCTTCATATGTAGAAGGATCTTCATCTGCCTTTACCATATAAGCATAATCTTTGGTAGCCAAAAAAGAAGTGTCATAGCTATACCTTGTAGGTTGCCATTTGTGTCTTGTTGACCTTCTGAGTTCTCCACTTCTTGAGGTTTCTGGTTCATCACATTCTGGATCAAACCTTGGCACTTCTTCTATTTCATCCTATACTTCATTGTTCTTCTCTTCATCAAATATTTGAACCTTTGATTTACCTTTCTTTTGATCCACAATTTCTTCATCACCTGCATAAATATTTATTGTACCTACATACCAAGTACCTTGCTCATCAAATGTAACATCCTTAGACACTAGGAATTGTTTTGTGGATGGACTCCACAACCTATATCCCATCTGCTTATCATCATATCCAATAAACACATATTTTTCAGCTTTAGGCTCCAATTTATGCCTCAAATGTGATGGCACATATGCATATGCCAAACATCCAAATACTTTGCAATGATCTAAAGTAGGTCTCTTACCCCACCATGCCTCATATGGTGTCATACCTTGCAAAGCTTTACATGGTAATCTATTGACCAAATAAGTAGTTGTATTTACAGCCTCAACCCACAAATAATTTGGGCAATTTTTCTACTTCATCATGGATCTTGCAAATTCAACAAGAGTTCTATTCCTCCTTTCTGCTACACCATTTTGTTGAGGAGAGTACCTGCAAGTAACCTCTCTCTTTATACCTGCATTCCACAAGTAATCACTGAATTCATTAGAGAAATACTCTCCCCCTCCATCTGACCTTAGTTTCTTCAACTTATGACATGTAATTCTCTCTACATACACATGATAATGTTTGAATGTATTGAATACCTCTTATTTATCTTTGATCACATATACAGTGATCCATCTGGTAGCATCATCAACATAAATCACATAATACCTTGAACCAATGATACTGAAATCCTTTGATGGTCCCCACACATCTTTGTGTACCAATTCAAGCTTCTCTGAATACATAAAACCATGCTTGGAATAAGATTGCTTATGAGCCTTACCTAATTGACATGCTTCACATCTGTATGTCATATGTTGACCTGCAACATTAGGCAACCCAAGCACTGAACCATTGTTAACCATATCTTTGATACCTCTTTCATTAAAATGTCCAAGCCTCTTGTGCCAAAGATCTAACTCAGAGATCTTATGTCCTCCATAAGTGAACAAGGCATGACCAACATTACCTTGGATCTTCAATGTGAAAAATCTTCCTTCTTTCTTTCTTGAAACAATTTGTTTATACCCATTGCTAGGGTCTTCCACAAACACTCCTTCATTAGTGAACCTAACTTCATAACCTTTTTCAACAATTTGTCCTACACTTATCAGATTCTTAGGAATTGTAGGAACATACAAAACCTTACTCAAGAGAGTAGTACCATCCTTGGCCTTCACTGATCCAATTGACTTCACATTATGCTTTGTATTGTCACCTGTTTGAACTACATGATTAGTTACCTTATTCTCCAAATCAGTCATCAAAGCTATGTTGCCACTCAGGTGATTGCTACACCCTGAGTCAATGTAAAGACTCTTTGGTCTTCACTTTGCCTTTCACAGGTTGCATTCATTATCAATGTCGAATCCTCCTTCTGATCTTAAGCATAATTATAATAAGTATTGTTGTATTGTTGACTTTGGAATCCTCTACCTGCATTTCTTCCAAAGTAACCTCTACTACCTCTACCTCTGAAATTACCTCTTTGATTCCTGCCACCTCTTCCTCTTGAATTAAAATTCTGATTATATCCACCATTAATCTGAGTATTATGCCAACAATCATTAGCTAAGTGATTTGTCTTACCACAAATCCAGCAAGCTTTAACTCCATCTTTATTACTCCTGCCTCTTCCTCTACCTTTGCCACCTCCTCTTCCTCTTAGGAAGTTGGCTTGGCTAGTTGTACCTTCATCTTCATTTGCTTGTTGCTTTCCTTTGATATTCTTCTTCTTATCCTTTGAATACATTGCTTGACCTGCACTCTTATCACTTTCACCTTTGACATCCTGCTCAAAGGTTAGCATATGTCCTAGCAACTGATTTAGATAAGGAGTGAAATGATCAAGTGATAATTCAGTAGAAAAAATGAATGGATTCCATTTGTCATCACCTCTCAAACCTGTAAGGATTTGCCTTACCAATTTATCCCCCTCAATGTCTTCATCAACTGCTCCTAATGCATCTGCAATGTCCTTCTTCCTTGTTACATAATCTGAGATGGATTGAGAGGCCTTCTTCTTGAATGGAGTAAATTCTGCCCACAAGGATGCCTTCCTTGACTTTGTGGTGTTTTGGAAATGCTCCTCCAAAGCATTCCATATATCACTTGCACTTTCAATACCTCTAATGTGAGGTATCAAGTAATCATTAACTGCCATGTAAATAATGCTCTTGGCTTGAGCATCTTTCTTCATCCAAGTCTTCAAATCTGATAATTCCTGCCTAGTTGGAACACTAGGATCTCTGAACTGAGGCTTTTCTTCTTCACCTGTGATGTATCCTATCAAATCTTTGCTCATAAGGTGAGCTTCCATCCTCATTGACCATGCTGGATAGTTCTCTCTATCCAACTTCTCTATTTGAAGAGAGTCTCCCATCCTTTCTTCACCTGTGTATTGAATTCTTCAAACTTTATGAGTAATATATGTACCTTTACTTCGATACTCCTTTTGTCTTCCTTGATGTCGTATGGCCTCCTTCTCAAGCTTTGCTCTCAAGCTTTGCTCTCAAGCTTTCACCTTCTGAATCTTTAATTGTTGAATTCTTTATGTCTACAGCAGTCGGGGTCCTCCTTCCTTCAATTTTGATACTTCCTGCTCTAATACCACTGATGAAGAGTGTTAATCTCAAAGAGAACAAGCTACTCTTGAATTTAGAGCACCTCTATATCAAGAGTAACTAAAAAACCTTCACTAATTTGGAGGCACAATAAAAATTTTGGATAAACTGTGAAGAAAAAGACTCTACAGAAAGTCTGCTGCACATATCTCTCTCATTGACTTATCAAATGTGTAAAGTTTTTGATAAAACTTTGCACAAGGTGTCACCTATAGTTTACGCACCTCCTCCAAGTTAAATCACTTCAAAAGATTTAGTAGATCTTGAGAAATGAACTTAACAAGTCACCTATGTCTAAAACTGTTCTTTTGAGAACTCGATCCAGACACCTGAAACTTCTAACACTTGGTTCTCTCAATCTAGAACCCCTTTATGCAAATGGTTTTAGCCATAGATAGCTTACCTTCCAACTTAAAGATTGAGTACTTGCTTGCTCAAAAATTTACATTGTGGAAGGAGAACTGACCAAAACATTAACATCAAATTTTGCACCTGTTTCAAAAAATAGTGAACACTTCTTCACATATGAATGTTCCTACTCATAATTTGTTGATATATTTAGGTAGTGATGTGTGTGAACACTCTAGGACTGCCGGGGCACTTTTTTCCCTCTTTAGGAGGTTTTTTTCCCCCGGCTTGTATATATGCCTATTGCCCTAATGGGCTACTTATCTTTGTACATTCTCTAGTAATACATTCAGTCTTGTGTGTTGTGCTCCAAGCTTCTTCTTCTTCCTTGTGCTGTTCGCGTGCTTCCGCAGACGTCTAACTCCAACAATTGGTATCAGAGCAGGTTGTTGCTTCTTCTAGGGCGCCGTTGACACTCCTCCATTTGCAGTCTCAGATTCGCACAAAATTTGGTGAGCATACTCAGGGTGTTTCCGAGATCAAAACAGCTTTGCTGTGTGGTGCCGAAATCGCGATCTGAGCTCGTTTCGGCCTCCGAACGCACTATCGCAGTGCTTGTGTAGGCTATTTCGTCCTTTTGTGCCAAAGGTATATACCAGTTTCTGTTCGCCAGTTTAAGCGTCTCGAAGTCTGCTACAGGTCTAGCAGAACTCGTCTCGGCAGTTCTGTTCAACTTTTTGAGATACAGTCAATTTTCTGCATCAAGGTATTTTAGTCACCGGCCATGGCTGAAAGCAGTGATGTATTCCGTATTTGGCTGTTGAGGATAAGTTGGATGGTACCAACTACCCATTATGGGCTTATATGATGCGACATGTACTGGTTGCAAAAGGATTGTGAAACATTGTGCAGGGTGTTGAAAGACGTCCTGTTACACCTGTAACGACAGGTACTGCAAATACAGGTGTTGGAGCTGATGAAGATGGTGTCGAAGATGATATTCCGCAGATTCCTGTTCGTGCTGCTGTTTCTGTTGCACCTACTGCAGAGCAAATTCGTTAGGATGGCAGAGATGCCCAGGCACATGCATTGATAGCTTTGTCTGTCAAACGTGCCATTATTCCTCACATTCGCTCTTGCAGAACAGCAAAGGATGCTTGGGATACACTTACCACTTTGTACCAGGCTAGGAATGAGGCTCGTGTTGCTTACCTCCGAAAACAGTTGGAGAGTGAGCACATGAATGAAAGTGATTCGATGGACAGTTTTCTTACAAAGATCAAAGACCTGAAGGAACAATTGATTTCTGCTGATGAGGTTATACCAGATAGCTCACTTGTGCAGACCGTTCTGAATGGCCTTCCTGATTCATATCAGAGTTTTGCCTCTACTCTTCGATTGATGATGAAAGGCAATCCGAATGCCTTGTCATTTGAGGAATTAGTCTCTGTTCTGTTGCAGGAAGATCAGTCCAGGCAGAACAGGTCCATTATGCGTGTTGCAGATCAAGCTTTCCTGGCTAGTCAGAAGGGCAAAGAAAAATGGAGCTCTTCTACTAGTAAGCAGAAATCTACAAATGCTGCATAATCGAAGAACCACGATAAAGATGAGAAGAAATCAGAAAAGCAGAAATTGTTCTGCAAGTACTGTAAAGGAAATGATCATATTATAAAGAACTGTCCAAAACTGGCTGCTAAAGAGGCAAAGAAGAAAGAGGCTGGAATGGTTGTTGCAGAGGCCTCTACACCAAAAATAGAGTCTGCAAATCTTGTGCAGGAAGAAGAATGGGCGTTTACTACTGTCTACAGTTTTGACCCATCTTCTCATGATCAGTGCATGTCTGCAGTAGACTCAGATGTTTGGTACTTTGACAGTGGGGCAACCAAACATATTACCTCGCAGCGCAGTTTCTTCTCTTCACTCGAGCCTGCCCCTACAGGGAATACTGTCACATGCGCCAATAACTCCTCTTATCCTGTTATGGGAGTTGGTAAGATCATTCTGACTACTGCTGATGGTAGTTCTTTCACTTTGTCAGATGCTTTATTTGTGCCAGGGATCAAAAAGAACTTGTTATCAGTTTCTGCATTAGCCAAGATTGGCTTGGTTGTGAAATTCGTTGATGACAGGTGTACAGTCCATGATCTCTCAAATGGCGATGTGATTATTGCTTCTGGCATTTTATGTCGTGGGATGTATAAGCTCATAGACTATGAAAAATCTGTGATGCAAAGCTATGTCAGATGCAAAGCTTTGGCATGCACGCTTTGGTCATCTGAATTTTGCTAGTTTGTTACGCCTGCAGAAATCTGAAATGGTGTCCTCTTTGCCCAAACTTGAGGCACCTGGAAAACATGTTTGTGAAGGCTGTATTTTGGGCAAAATGCAGCGTTCTTCCTTTCCAAAAGATGGTTCAGTTCGGGCTATGCAGAAATTGCAGCTTGTACATAGTGATGTCTGTGGTCCTATGCAGACACCCTCTTTTGGAAATTACCTTTACTTCGTGACTTTCATTGATGATTTTTCCAGGCATGCATGGGTATATCCACTCAAAGCAAAGTCCGAAGTGTTCATGTGCTTCAAACAGTTTTTGGTTTTAGCTGAAAATCTGTCAGCATGTAAAATGGGCACCCTCCGTTCTGATCGAGGGGGGGAATATATGTCTTCAGATTTTAATGCATTTATGGCTGAACGTGGGATAAAACACCAGTGTACAGTGCCGTATACACCTCAACAGAATGGAGTTGCTGAACGAAAGAACAGGTCACTCATGGAGATGGCGAGGTGCATGGTCAAAAGTCAGGCTTTACCACATAGTTTCTGGCTTGAGGCTGTCATGTGTGCAGCATATGTACTGAACAGGTGTCCCACTAAAGCGTTGCAGTCTATCACTCCATATGAGGCTTGGCATGACCGCAAGCCATCTGTTGCTCATCTGCGTGTTTTTGGTTGTTTGGCATATGCATTAGTGCCTGAACAACATCGCAGAAAATTGGATGATAAGGCAGTAAAATGTATTTTTGTTGGGTACAGTTCTGAAAGTAAAGGCTATCGTCTGTATCATCCACAGACTAAACGCATTCTGGTTAGCCGTGATGTTGTCTTTGTGGAAGATGCTATTCAGCCATTGCTTTCATGTACTAAGGAGACATCTGTTAGCTCCAAAGACATGTATGATACTTTGATGCCTCTTTTTACAGGTGGACAGGCTAGCGCTGGTCCTAATGAGGCAACTTCTCAGCCTTTGCAGGTTTCATATGATGATGCAGATCATTCCATTTCTGATGCAGATTTACATGATGCACTTGTTGATGAGAGAGCTGATATTGAACAGGCAAAAACTATGCCAAAATGGCTGGTGCAGACTTTGCGTGACAGCAAATTAGATGCACCTTTGTCATATCGTACTCGTTCAGGCTCTCATAGTACCTCCTTTGCATCAGATTGCTATGCTATGGCTGCGTCTAGTCTCTGTGATGAGAATGAGCCTGTTTCTTTTGATGAAGCACAAAATGCAGAAAATTGGATGGCTGCTATGCAATCTGAATATGATGCTATAATGAAGAATGGTACATGGTCTTTATGTGACTTGCCTCCTGGCAAGAAGGCCATTGGCACTAAGTGGGTATACAAGCTGAAGCGTAAACCTGATGGTACAGTTGACAGGTATAAGGCTAGGCTTGTTGCAAAGGGTTATGCGCAGGAAAGAGGCATTGATTTTGATGAGACCTTTGCACCTACATGCCGTATGACTACTGTTCGGAGCATTTGTGCACTTGCAGCCCATCATGGTTGGAATGTACATCAGTTGGACATTAAAACAACATTTCTGAATGGTGACTTGCATGAAGAAGTGTATGTTTTTCAGCCCCGTGGCTTTGTGCAGAAAGGGCATGAAAACCAGGTGTGCAGGTTAAAGAAGGCGTTATATGGTTTAAAGCAAGCACCACGTGCTTGGTATGAGAAAATACATGCCTATCTGATTGCACATGGTTTTGAGAACAGTCCAACTGAAAGCACCTTATATGTTAAGCGTGCTAATGATGTGCTTTTGATCATTGTTGTCTATGTAGACGACATGCTGCTCACTGGTCCTCTTGAGAAGCATATTGCTGATTTCAAGGCTGATTTGCATGCCTCATTTGAGATGTCTGATTTGGGGCATTTGCATCACTATTTGGGCATTATGTTTATGCACGTTGATGGTGGAATGGCTTTGTGTCATCTGAAATATATTGACACATTATTGCAGCGTTTTGGCCTTGAAGACTGTAAGCCTATTGCCACTCCTATGGAGACAGGTTTATGATTGAGTCTTCATGATGCTGGAGATGCATTTGATGCTGTTCTCTATCAGCAGGTTGTTGGATGCTTGATTTACTTATGCATTACTCGGCCAGATATTCAGTTTGCTGTCTCACAGATGAGCAGGTTTATGCATTGCCCAGGAGTTACGCATTGGAAAGCGGTTAAGCGCATCTTTCGCTACTTGAGTGGTACTCGGCTACTTGGGTTGTTTTATCCCAAGGGGGGATCACTACCGCCAGATTTGCATGCTTTTTCTGACTCAGATTGGGCTGGTTGCTATGACACTCTTGTGTCCACCAGTGGTTTTTGCTTCATGGTTGGTAGCTCATGTATATCTTGGTTGAGCAAGAAGCAGCCTACTGTGGCCACTTCCAGTTGTGAGGCTGAGTATAGGGCAGCTTTCACAGCGACTGTTGAGTGTGTGTGGCTCAGACGCCTTATGGCTGATTTGGGTGTTGGCCAGTCTTCTGCCACCACCATCTTCACTGACAGTCAGAGCGCATTGGCAGTTGCGAGGAACCCTGTGTTCCATGCTCGCACTAAGCACATTGAGGTGCATTATCACTATGTCAGGGAGAGGTTCTCTGTTGGGGAGATCAGCTTGGCATATGTGCCCACGCAGGAGAACATTGTAGACCTTTTCACGAAGGCTCTGCCTAGGGAGAAGTTTGAAGCTTTCCGCAAAGCTTTGGGCTTACTTCCTTTTGTGGAGTGATTTCCACATAGCTTGGCACTTCCTTATACATGAGTGCCAGCTCCTTGTTCACCGCATCACTCCCAGGGGGGATTTGTTGATATATTTAGGTAGTGATGTGTGTGAACACTCTAGGACTGCCGGGGCACTTTTTTCCCTCTTTAGGAGGTTTTTTTCCCCCTGCTTGTATATACGCCTATTTCCCTAATGGGCTACTTATCTTTGTACATTCTCTAGTAATACATTCAGTCTTGTGTGTTGTGCTCCAAGCTTCTTCTTCTTTCTTGTGCTGTTCGAGTGCTTCCGCAGACGTCTAACTCCAACATAATTCTCACAGCCTGTTTACAATTATGCTCTCAAACTTTAACCATAGACTCATTAACTATGGAATTAGACATCTACAAAAGGATTCTTGAAATGATCAAGCACAGAAGGAGAAAACATAGAAACATCGGATGCAATTTTTCTTCATTACTAGAGAACTTTTACATCTGGATGAGAGAGCTAATCTTCATGCTTCTCAAGAGTTTAATTACTTGTAATTCTTCTGGATTCTTGTATTCTACACTCTATCATATTTGCCCCGACATTTTTCCTTGTATATATAGGTAAATATGTACAAGCTCCTGACTATACAAAAGTATAAGTAAACTATCTCTGAATTAATGTACATATGTGTACACATCTTCATCTTCTGAATCTCCTAACAAAAAATACAAGGTTTTGTCTTTTTCTATTACAAAAATGTTCTCTTGATAGATAATTTTTCATTCCCATGATGATAGATGTACAATTCATGATCTCTCAAACAATGATGCTAACATCACTTTTGATATCGTGGGTTGAAAAACAAAGAGTGGAAGAAAATTTCTTATATGAATGGGGAAGACCATTTAGAACAATTTGCACAAGTGAACTATCACACAAGACTTCATCAACAAAAATCAATTGTTCCTTCAAATCTTTGGTCAGAAAACTGTCCATGGAATCTCGTTCATTCATGTGCTCACTCTCCAACTATTTTTGAAGGTAAGCAACACAAACCTCATTCCTTGCCTGATATAAAGTGGTAAGTGTATACCAAGCATCCTTAGTTGTTTTGTCGGAGCAAATGTGAGTAATAATGGTACGTTTGATAGACAAAGCTATCAATGCATATGCCTGAGCATCTTTGCCATCCCAACGAACTTTCTCTACAATAGGTGCAATAGGAAGTGCAACACAAATAGGAACATAGTGGGTAATTGGTACCATCCAATACTGCCATCATACAATCCCATAATGGGTAATTGGTACCATCCAACTTATCATCAATAGCCAACATATGGAATATATCACTACTTTCAACCATGGCCACTGATTAAAATACCTTGATGTAGAAAAGTGGTTGTATCTCAAAAAGTTGAATAGAACTATCCTATCAAGTTATGCTAAACGTATAGCAGACTTCGAGACACTTATATTGGCGAACCGAAACCTGTATATATGTTCAACACAAAAAGACAAAATTGCTTGCTTAAGCATTGTGATAGTGTGTCCAGAGGCCAAAACGAGCTCAGACCATGATTTTGACACCATAGAGCTAAGATGTTTTGATCTCCTAATCACGTTGAGTATGCTCACTAATTTTATTGCAATTTTGAGATTGTGATCGAAGGGGTGTCGATGATGCCTTAGATGAAGAGGTGACCTGCTCTTATACCAATTGTTGGAGTTCAAGGTCTACGAAAACATGCAAATAGCACAAAGAAGAAGAACACGAAGCTTGGAGCACAAGACACAATACTGAATATATTACCACTAGAATGTATAAAGATAAGTGCCCCATTAGGGCTATAGACATATATACAAGCCAGGGGGAAAAAACCTCCTAAATAGGGAAAAAAGTGCCCCAAAGATCCTAGTGTGTTCACACACATCACTACCTAAATATATCAACACTTAAATATCTTGAAACCAAATTGATTTGGAGGACTATTTACCTTTAGTTGAGTTTGTGTAGAATAGTGCCAAGCACTTACAATTGAGTATATTCCCTTCATGCTAATGTATGGGTACTAGCCAAGAGTTTGAGAAGTGGAGAATCACATAACTGGGACTCACCTCCTAGCCTATTTATAGCCCTTGCCTAGTCACCATCTAGAGTTCTCTCTAAGGTTGCTCTACTCATTTGGCCATCACGAGTACGTACCTCATATGAACTCTCTAGATTTTAGCCTTGGCTATCCCCCGAGCAAGGAATTTCTTGTTCCCCTGAGAATGTGCATCTTTGGAACATTCACTCTCTCTCCCTTCTAAAGACCATTGTCCTCAATGATAGAAGAAGTTATAAACTTGGGAATCAGAATGTGTGATCCAACTAATAAGAGTAGAGTGTGATGGGTGTCTAAAATACAAGATGCTCAAAAGTATACAACTTGTGTCTCTGCTTCCTATCTAGCATTTCCACCAATAAATAGTAATCCTTGCCTTGGGCATACTCTGAGAATCCCTTTGAGGCCGAATGAGTCCATATGTGCACAACATAAGTACTTTGAATATCCTCAGATTCCCTTGCCTAGACCTTGAACACTAACTCGTGATAACTTGTCACCTGTAGAGACCTTGGTGGCTTGCCCTTGTCTCCGTGAAATACCCATTGATAGCTTGTCATATGGTATAGCTATGCAAAATCATTTACTCCACTAGAGTAATGAAAAATACTAAGCTGATCTAAAGGTATCTAACTATGCCTCAATCTCTATGGGGAAATACTAAAAGTAAATGAAAGATTTTCCAAATAGTGCTTAATCTCTAAGGTTAAGTAAATTTGCTTTATTTACTCATTTTATCAAAATGAAATCAAGTAAATTTGTTTGAATTACTGACCATAATGAAAAGAAACTCAATAAAAACTTATTTTGATTCAAATTGTGAATCTAAGATTTGAATATGTCATAACAAAGATATGATGATCCAAATTATGGACCAAAATCTCAATATATCATATCTAGTATATAATAATCCAAAATATAGGTCAAATATCTCCCATAGAAAGTAAATTTCATTCCCAACTAGGAACGAGATATCTCTAGTAAACTACTACAATACTCAGGCACTCCTAAATATAATGAGGACCCTAATGTGAGTACACTAAATATACTGAAAAGAATGGTAAGTAGATGTGTGCACACTTACAACACACTAGGCTAAGCATCTAGCCCACCTCATACACACTATTTATGAAATATGGCCTAACCTCATGCATATCAAATAAAGTAGTATGTACTCTAAGAATTTTTTCTTAATGCAATTGCCTATTGACAATTATTATGTGAAAAAAAATATGCATAGATAGATTGCAGGTGCTAAAATATGGCATATTGAATGTGACATCTCAAAAGATAGCTCTAGATGTGTGAATGTAGCCCAAGTTAAATTTCTCAATTCTGATATCTTATGAAAAAGTTACGGCAAAAATGGTAGAACTAGGTGCATGGGCAGCACTTCCCTATTTGGATAAAATTATCAAACTAAACGCCGTCATAGGAATTCTTAAGCTCATAGAAATAGATCATACAGTCACCCATTAAAAGCTCTCAAAGTGTGGATTCTATAGCAAGTGAAAACTCTCCAATCGAACCTCATAGTAGGAAGTTATACTCGAACTAAAACATATAAGTAACTACCTATGCACTTAAGTGCATACATGAATGTATATGCATAAGCATGCATGTACATGCATAAAATATCATGTTTGTATATCCATATATACTAGAGATATGTGAATTCATATGCATAATATTCTATGTACAAACATTAATATGCATTTACATATGTGTTTATGCATGTGTGTGTATGTAAATGCAGTGCATATGTACATGCATAGATGCATGTTTGAATGCTTGTGTAATAAAATGCATATGCATGTATCTATTTCTCTTTCTCTTTCTTTTCTTTTTGAGAAAGTATGTTTGAGTGTGCTTATCTATCTTTCATACCCTCTCTCTATATTCTCTCATTCTCTCTATTTCTTTCTCTCTTTCTATCTCTATTTTTATACTTCCTTCTCTCTTTGTCTACTCTTCTTTGTCTCTTCTCTTCTCTCTCTCCTCTCTCTCTCTCTCACTCGCTCTCTCTCTCTCTCTCTCTCTATTTGTGTGTCAACCTCACTATTTCTCTATCGTGTGCAACAACTCGTTCTATATTATAATATTAGTATAGATAACGAGTAAATATACTAAATGTGAGAAATGGAGAATGACATACCTTATGCTAACCTTCCAACCTATTTATAGCCCTCACCTAGTCACCATCTCGAGTTCTCTCTAAGGTTGCTCTATGCATTTGGCCATCATGAGTAGGTACCTCATATGAGGTCTCTAGCTTTTGACTTTGGCTATCCCTTGAGCAAGGAATTTCTCATTCATCTAGGCATGTACATTTTGTAATATAATAAAGAGCATCATATGTAGTTTGGATTGCAAAATGAAAAATTCTTGCAACTAAAGATGTTTTGGAAGATATGAACTTTAAGTAGAAAGTATCTAAGGAAAACCTAAGGAAAGTCCATGATAGAGCTATATAATTTAGCAATCCACAGAGGTGAGACATTTCCTTTCAGGTTGGAGAACAAGTCTATCTAAAAGTTCTCAAGAAATTTGAAACTTTGAAACTTTGAAAATAGGACCCTATCCTAAACTTGTCTAAGGTTTTGTGGCCCTTTCAAGATTCTCAGAATGATAGGGATTTTGCCTTATGTGTTGGAATTACCAGATGATTGTCTAGTTCACCCAATGTTTCATGTAAGTAGATTGGAAAGAAAACTGACTGAACAAGAAAATCTTGTATCTCCAAATACAATAGTCCAACCAATCTCCTTTCATAACATCCCTCATGAATGATAAAGAATACTAAGCATTCAGGATAAAAAGAGTAGGATTCCTTTATGTAAAGAATGCTTAGTTATATGGAGGGGTGGGACAGAAGAAAGCGCCACTTAGGAATGAGTAAGTTCCATCAATAAAAGATTTTCCTCTTTTCCAACTTTAAGTCACGAGACAAATCTTTGAGAGTGAGTTATTGATCCATGAGTAAGATCATGGTGGATGGGGGAATACTCCACATATTAAACCAACACAAGTTTTTGAGGACCAAAATGTTAAATGGGGGTGAAATGATGTATAACCCTTGGATAAACATAGGACTTTTCTATACAAATGTTTTGTAGAGCCTTATTTTGTGTTTCTATGGATGGGGCTTTTTTGCATTTTTAAGTCATGGGAGACCTATACATGGATATATTTTCACAATATGCATAGTGAATGAGGATAAAGAAATACAAAATAGACATATGTCTTTTTAAAAATTAACAACAAGGAAATTAGGAGAGAGAGCAATACAAATAGACAATATAGGGTAAGACAAAAGATTTCCTTGATCATAGATATACATTACAAAATGTATTTACCAAAAAGAGACTAATTACAAAGTTCATGGGTTGTTTCCTCTAATTCTTTTAACTAGATGAATGTCTTGGGTTTGCACGATTACTCTCTTGGCGTGGATAGCACATAGGTTGGGATCCTCAAGCATGGAAATTATTCATGCTTCTACAACCTCTTGGAGTTCCTTAATCCTTGTATTCTAAGACCTCCACAATAGCTCTGAAGTTCTTCCTTCACCACTCCCACAAACGCTCTTCGTGGTATGAGAAGTTCAACTTATTTTCTATAATGTCTTATCTAAGCAAATGCTCTATAGTATCTTCTCCATCTATGTGGGGCTCTTGGATTGTGAGAAATTTTACATTGTGTTGGTTGGCATCTACAACATGATTGATTTTTTCTTTTGCATTGTACATGCCTTGAAGGTCCAAATTCATCTTCTGCATATTGTTGTCACCTTGTGTGCGGACTTTGTTCCCTACCCTCCTTTTTCTAGCCTTGTCCACGAAGTAATTTCTTGCACGCATATGTTACCCTATGGCTTGTTGGGATCGATGTCTTGTTCTTCCATGGTAGTTCACTGTAGCTTTCTTCATTAACTGATGAATTTGTATCTGAATCAACATTAGATATAGTTCTTCTCCTCACCACTTGTTTAGGACCTGCCTTGATGAACGTCTTATGTGGTGGCTCAACTTCAAGCTCAAAACATGACTAATGCTCTTGAAACACATTGATGACTTCACTTTTCACTACAAATGTGGTATTTGATCCTTCCGCAACTTTTGTTAAAATATGAAGCTCCCTAGATTTTTGTGTAGAAAACTTTCTTGAAAAACTCATGTAGTAAAACCAATTAAATATCTCTTCCATGCAATTCAATCGCATTGGACCACCACTATGTCACATGTCTTTGAAGTACACACCTATAGCCCTATAGTTTAATTTTTCTGTTTATTGTGTACTGAAAATCTCTAATGACCCATATCGATGTATGGAAAATGATCCATGTGCAAATAAAATATGCTGAAGTTTTTTAAGTACATTGTAAAAACATATATGCAACGTATATAAAGAAATATTCAATAAATTTATAATTTTGTGTGTAATATTTCTTGCTTCCCAAGATAACATGGAGCACTTCATGAAATCCACTAATGCATCTTGAAACAATTTACATTGAGCATCACTAGAGCAAGTATGAATCATCAAACTTACCATCTTATCTAAGCATGCCTTCTTTCACTTATTATGAAGATTAAAGTGAGAATCATTGTTTATTGTCATCATGCAAATGTGTTTTGATACTCCCAAAGCTCATTATTTTGAGTGGTAGTGTCTCTTGAAAAAATATATATTACTTTCTTCCCTTTAATGGACAATTGTTGTAAACTATCTTGAGATTCACTAGGTTTCTTGATAACTAGGTTACCACCATAACAACTAGTTGTATTAAGGATCTCTTCCAATTTTTTTTATAGTTTGTACAAATTTATCAACTATCCTAGTGGAAAATTTATATTCTAGATGGAGCTCCAATAGTTTATCAAACATCTCATGAAAACATGTAAGTTATTTCCTCTTCATCCTCCATTTGTGGTCATTCGTCATCCTATTGACCTATCCTTGGGTTTCCTCCTGCCTCATCTGTCGAAGATCCTTGGTAGTTAGGTGTTTCATATTCTTGTGAGACATGACGGACATCCAAATATTAAAACTCTCCAAAATCAGTTAAGGGTGGCTCATATTCAAAAGATCAAATTTTCATCTCTCTATGTGGTTGTGTCTATTACTACAAATAGAAAGTCAGAGCCAATAGGTAGAATTGGCTCTAGAACTATAGTTTATGCCATGGTAGATTGCACTTGTGTTGTTGGATGTGGTTCTTGTATAGTTTTAGTGATTGTAGGGGTTGGCCAAGGGAGTCTAATGGTAAATTGAGGAATTGATGGTTCTCACCTTGTGGGTGATGGTTACGTTGTGACTACCGTGATGGTTGTAAGCATGGTATGTTGTCATGCATTTTCTTAGTGAATTGACCTCAAGAGGATCTAGGACGCTTTGGTGCTTGTAGTTGGACCTTGATGAGTGCTCTCTCAATGGGGATGTCATGGACCAAGCACATATATATGATTCTTGTAATGGAGCAACACGTGCTCAATACTAATTTCCTTGGCCATCTCAGATTGGTTGTGTAGAGTTGATCTATAATCGAGTCTGGTAGGTCAATCCTTAATTGTGCCAAATGTAGGCTGAACCAACTCCTCTTATGTGGTTGTGTGAAGCGATCTTGACCTAGGAACGTGGAATGTTTCATGAACATGCAGAGCGGGGTGGAATGGTTCAATATGATTGCTGACATCTATGAAAGCTTTAGGACTTTTCTCTTCTTCATCTCTTTAGTGATGAGCACTTCTCTGTCCATGGTGATGTGAGTCCCTCCCATCCTCAGGGCTTATCTAACCAATTTGAGAAATAGTTTTAATCTTTTGGGTGACTGGTCAGGAAATAGTGAGGGAAGCGAAAATGTTCCTAGAATATATTTGTTGGCATCAGGCTATGGAGTATGGATGAGCTAGTAACATATAAGAAACTCAGGTTTTAAAGAGGGATGGTAAAGTAATTATCAATTCTAGGCTTCTTCTATATCTATTTTAGTTCATCTGCATCCTATAATGTCTCAAACTCTTGCAGAAAGAACTGAAATTTGCCCCATCAATTATCAAACTCGATCTTGGATTCCCAAATGTACGGGCTATCACCTAAGGTTCCCACTAATCCTTGAAACCAATGCGATTTAGCTTGTAATTTTTGAGTTCTACCAGTGAGTGGATCTTCGATAGGTTTGGGACCTTGAAAGCCCACAAGATTTGGTGGTGGTACTAGAGGATAAGCTTCCACAAGCAAAGATCAGTAATCAAGTGGTCATTGGATTGGACCTACAATAGAAGTGCCCAATGTATGCATCTCCATTGCTTAGTGACTATAGTGATCTAATACACAAGAAAAACATATTAATATTGAAATAGATTTTGATCCCAATATTTTGAGGCCTCGGTACCTTTCCAAGATTGACATGGTTCTTGTTGGAAAGCACCTTTTTGTAAAAGGACAAAATGGAAAACATTGTATTATAGTAGAATACAATATCCCAAATTTTGTAAAAATGAGGAAGAGTCTTCCTCATATGTAGTTGTAACTTTTATACTTTTTTTTAAGAATTTCTTGAGCTCTTGAGATAGTGGATTTTTGGAATAGAAATTTTGAAGGACCTATTTAAATGTGAACGAGGACACTTAAAAAGATATAAACGTATATAATGACTCATTTCTGAGGAGATCTTGTATCTTTGGAGTGAATGAGAACTTGAGAGTTCTTATTTCTTACAATTCTCATGATCAAGCTTTGAGGATGATTCCAAGTGGATTATGTGAGCAATTTTCATGGATTTTCAAGTGGATTATGTGAGCAATTTTCATGATTCTGTCATCATAGGGTACAAGTATTGAAAGTTGAATTTTACTTCACCATTCTCTTTATCATGAAAAATAGCACACTTTAGGCATAAGAAACATTGAAAAAGCTTAGTTTTAGCTAAATCTACATGAAAAAGGAGAATTATCAAGAACTTTTGTGAAATCTCTGATGTTACTGATCTTTTGATGATAAGTCTTGGATTCCATTGTTAAAGAAGGCGCTAGGATATTAGCATGCTCCCCCGATTGAAATTTTAATTGTTTGAGATTACTGATCCTTTATGCTATGATGATTCGAGAGGACAATGCCAAAGCACGACAAACATTGTTTGGTGCCGTTGCTTGGGAAAATTGTAGCAAAGATTTGGACCTTGCTGGATCTTCCAAGTTGATGGTAACAACTACTTTTCCAAAACATCTTTGAATCACCAAGTGTGGAAAAGATGAAAATGTGAGTGTGATCTAGCCTGGGAAAGAGATTCTTCATTCGTCTTGTTGAAAAGGTAATGAAAGAGCTATGTGTTGTTCTTTAATTCCATATATGAGATTATAATATTTCATCCTAATATTTTAGCTTCAAATTCTACCTAGAAAAAATGTCTTTATTTGTTTGGAAAAATAAAATAAGAAAATGATTGAATATATCATGAACAAATATCAACATACATTGGATAATAAACTCAGACATTAGGGAAGGAAAAAAGAATGGAGACGATTAAAGAGAGAACTTGTATGGAAAGACCTAAAATTCACCTTCTTGAGCATTATCATAAGTTTTGTTGATTTGCAGGCAAAAGAAGTAAGAAGGACATTCTTGGACCTCAACTCAAGAATCTCCATTAAATAAAATTTCTCAAAAATAAAAAAACAAGGGTAAAAAATGATTTTTTGCAAAGAATCGCAATTCTTTTGTGGAAGGTAAGGATTACCAAAAAATTTGAGAAATTGAAAATATAAAGAGTGGAACAAAGGTTAGAAATGGTAACAAAGCTTTATCAAGAAGAAAACAATTTTTCATAAAAAAAAGTTGAAAAATCACAATTGTGAGCAAAACTATAAAAATGAGACTTAGTGAAAAAATGTTCATTCAGCGAGAGACCAAACAAAGAGCACTGAAACTTAGTGAAAAAATGTTCATTCAGCGAGAGACCAAACAAAGAGCACAGAATTGTGACTTTGAGAGAGAAAAACAAAAATCACTTTTTCTACCATTATCTTGCAATCCAAGAAAAAGTAATCTTATTTTCTACTCATCTTTCTTTTGTAAGATTCTTATCACATAAACATTAAGCTGATAGAGGGTTTCCTTCTTATGCCTTTACCTATACATTTCTAGAATGTCAATAGTTTTATCTTATTTCTAGTGAAAATAACATCGTTCCCCAAATTTGTAATGGCTACTACTAAGAAAGGCTTCTCTTTATCTTAGGAACATACAATGCATCTAAGAGATTCTTTGATTCGCCATTTGAATGAACAAAGAAAATCTTACATGTGCTCTCTCTAGTCACTTCTCATTAGTTCCAATCATCAAAATGATGGAGTCGGTTGGAGGATGCAATAAATTGTATATGTGATTTTGACCTATCATATGACATGTGGCATCACTATTGATTACCCAAGAATCATGTGTACAAGAAACCTAGGATGAGGAACCTGCATCCTCGATCACCACTAGTGCATTAGTATCTGCTTCCTTCCCGATGAGCCCCCTCATTTTTGACATGTCTTGCACGCAGAACGAGGTTGTTTGCCGACTAACAATACGGAGCAGAGACACACGGATATTCTTCCTTCTCAATTACCCCCCAACCACGTACCATCCTCATAAAATCCTCCTTTCCATGATCAAATGAGCCCCATGGATCCACACATGGGTGCCACATGGAACTCATGTGTGAACCCATCTAAACAGAGCTAAGAGGTGATTCCCACCTCTCCTCATGGGTACTCCATTCCATATAACATTTCCTTCCCCTTAACTCCATTTTTGTCCTCAAAAATGGTACTGGAAGATCTAATAGAAAGAGATGATCAATGGAACAGTACTCCCACTATATCCCCATGTATAGAAATACATGGTCATTTCTTTGTGTTGTTTCCCCGTATCCTTCCCTTTAAAAAGACCCTTGGGAAGGTAGTCTAAAATTAGGAAACCGTCTCTGAAGGTTGCTAACCCGCTCCCATGTAGCACTATCTTCTAAACTATCTTTCCACTTTACTAGACACTCTTTATATAAGTGACTTCTCGTCTGTTTCTCTCGAGTGCATAGTATGCTCTCATGCTCATGTGGAATAGATTGAACAGAAATAGGCCCTACTACCTCACTATCTGGAATGAGGTTGTCAAATTCACCCAGCCTTTTCTTAAGCTGGCTAACATGAAAAACTAGATGGATTTGACTATTCTCTAGAAGTTGGAGCTCGTAAGCCATCTTTCCTATTCTCTTAAGTATTTGGAAAGGTCCACAATACCTAGGAGATAGTTTTGGATAGGGTCACATCTTCATGGTTTCAGATCTAGCTGGAACTCTAAGATAGACCTGCTCTCCTACCTCAAAGTTGATATCTCTCCTTTGAAGGTTAGCATAGGCTCTAGCTCTATCCTGAGCTCTCCTAATGCTGTCTTAGTAGCCTAAGCATATTGTTCATCTCTTCCAAGAAGTCCTTTGTAACTTGAACTTTCTCATTTTGCAAGCCTACTGCATAAGGAGCTCTTGGCTGAAACCCATACATAAACATAAATGGACTATGCCCAGTGGAAGAGTGCTTGGCACTATTATATGCAAACTCTACTATAGGTAAGTAGTCTTCCCAATTTGTTTTCCTTTCATTCACATATGCTCGAAGCATATCCTCTAGGATTTGGTTAACCCTCTCTCTTTGCCCATCCGACTAGATGTTTGACCGTACTCATGCTAAGTTTTGTATCCAACCTTTTGAAGACCGCTCTCCAAAAGTGGCTAGTGAACTCCCTATCCCGATCAGAAACTATGTCTAAAGGAAGACCATATAACCGATATAAGTTCTCTACAAAGAGTCTAGCCAACTCTAGATTCTTCACTATAGTACGTGTTGGAATAAACCTATCCATTTTGTTTAACCTATCCACAATTACCCAGACCGAGTCGTGCCCTCTCTGTGTCTTAGGTAATCGGACTATAAAGTCCATGGAGATACTTTCCCATTTCCCATTAGGAATATCCAATGGGTGGAGTAGTCCTCCAATCCTCAACCTCTTAGCTTTATTGACTTGGCATTTGGTGCACTCAAGCACATACTCTAGGATGTCCTAATAAAGTCCAGGCCAATAAAAATTCCTCTTAACAAGATCATAAGTCTTGTTAAGTCCTGGGTGTCCCGCACTAGGTGTGTCATGACACTCATACAAAATATGCCATCTCATCTCAAAATCTCTAGGGACACACACCTTACCTTTATATAACAAATATCCATCATGAACATTGTAATTCTTCCACTTGAATCCTTCTTGAGTACCCGTTGATACTCCATCCTCATTGGAAACCCGTATATCATGATCCCCATTCTCTATGGCTTCCCAAATCTTGGAATTTGCATGATCAAGCCTACATTTCCCTCTAATGGACTCAAGTAGCTCACTAGTGATTTGAGTAAAACTCCGTCCATTGAGCATAGGCATGTGCCTAAGTGAATCAGCCACTACATTAAACTTTCCCTTCCTATACCTAAGTTCATAATCAAACTCTTGAAGGGTCTCTACCATCGGGCCTTATGACCTTTAAGGTCTTTTTGATTAGAGAGCCACTTGATGCTCTCTTGATCAAACACTATCGTGACTTTGGCACCATATAAATAATGACACCACTTCTTCAAAGCATGGACAATTGCATACAACTCCTTCTCATAAACGGAGTGATTCTTCTAGGCTGGTTCTAGTTTCTTACTCTCAAAAGCTACTGGTTGACCATCTTGAACTAGAACTGCTCCTATGGCAAAATCACTCGTGTCAGTCTCAACCACAAATGGTTTGTTGGGATCTGCTATATGTAAAAGTGGAGCTGTAGCAATTGCTACTTTCAATTTATCCATACTTTGCTTCTGTTCATCTCCCCAATGAAAGGCTTTCCCTGTTCCTTTAAGCTGTTCCGTCATCGGGACAACAATTTTGGCATAGTTCTTAATGAATCGTCGATAGAAACCTGATAAACCTAGGAAGATCTGAAGCTCTTCCAAGTTCCTTGGATGTGGCCATTCCATAATAGCCCTTACTTTTTCAGGATCCATCTAGATTCCATCATGGGAGACTATATGCCCAAGATATCTAACCTCTGTCTTGAAAAATTCACACTTTGACTCCTTAGCAAAGAGTGAATTTTCCCTTAGCACTTGAAATACCTTTCTTAAGTGTTCCAAGTGCTCCTCTTCTGATGCACTATAGATAAGAATGTCATCCAAAAAGTCTACTACAAAGTGTCCTAGATAGGTCCGTAAAACAGTATTCATGAGCTTCATGAAAGTGGCAGGAGCATTGGTGAGACCAAAAGGCATCACCAAAAACTCATAATGCCCATATCTAGTCCTAAATGAAGTCTTAGGGACATCCTCTACCCTAATCCTAATCTGATGATATCCTCATCTAAGGTCAAGCTTGGTAAAATACCTAGCTTGATGTAACTGATCAAATAGATCTTCCAATCTAGGCATCGGGAACCTATTTTTGATAGTTACACAGTCTCATAGAGCCATCTTTCTTTTTAACTAGGAGCATTGGTGATGCCCAAGGTGAGTTACTAGGTTTAATGAAGCCCTTATCTAAATAATCCTGTAATTGCCTCTTAACCTCCTCATGCTGAGAAACACTAAGCCTATAAGGTGGCTTACAAATAGTGTAGAGCAGGTGAGCTTGCTAACATTTGATTGGTGAAGGAGCATAACTTGGGCGAGCCTCCTCCTTCTCTCCTCATGGGGTGACCTTAGCCCAAGGCGACCACCTCTCTTCTCATTGGGCGACCAGATATCTTGGCGACGCCTTCACTTTTCCACAATGGGTTATGGAGCGAGGGACGCCCGTATGATGAGGTAGGAGGGAGAAAAGGCGACGCCTTTCTTTTGCAACATAGTAGCCTATGGGGCTACGCCCATATGGTGGGTAAGAAGGGAATTGGCGACGCCTTAAATGCTTGTCATTTTGACTTATGAAGACATGGGCGACTCCCACTCTTGCATTACATGGAAAGGGGCGACTTCAGCAACAGGCCGATTGGGAGGACGTGGGTTGGGTTCAAAAGCATAAACGCACGCGCATGGAGAGAGTGGCGATGCCCATATGAAGAAAGAGCTTGGGGCGACCACCATTTGCTTCCATGGCTCACTTGGGTGAGCCTCCTCCTACTCTCCTCCTAATGGCCTTGGGCGACCAACTCCTTTTGTGCTAATTGGGCGACCCTTCTTCCTTTGGCGACCCCCGCCTTGGGCGACTCTCTCCTCCTAATGACAAATTGGGCGACTCTCTCCTCCTAATGACAAATTGGGCGACTCTCTCCTCCTAATGACAAATTGGGCGACCATCCAGGGGCACTTACTACAAGGCAAGGCGACCACCATGAGTTCTCATGGAAATTGGGGCGACCACCTTTTTTCTCCCAACCCTCTCCAAAGGCGATCACTCGCCTCCTACATGCACATGGGCGACTACCGACTTAGTATGGGCTCCACCATGAGCAACTTGGGCGGCAAATGACGGGTGGAGCATATTTTGTTAATGATGTGTCAGAATGAAAAATAATGCAGGGAATATTGCCACTTGGCTTTGGCGGTGTCAGAAGCTAAAATTTGGGGCCTCATTGAAGTTGGCTACCAGATCCAAAATTAGTCCTCTCCTCCACCTCTTGACCACCACTTTGGCGCGTGCGGCACTTAAGGCTGGAATTTGGCAAGGCCACCCTTGGACACTCTGGAGTCTATATAAACAGATGTTTGGCACTCATTTTGGCATTCATTGGGAGAGTAATCTGAATCAGGAGGACTATTGCGTATCATCACTACCATCATTTGTTGATGCTAGTTGAGGCTATTTTCTTGGTCTACTCTCTGCACTCTGTTGCTACAGGCACACTGTTGGAGGTCACTCTGTGATGAGTATACAGGACGTGGGCCTCCCAGTGGAGTTGGTGATTAGTATTACAGGGTGATTGAGTGGCTTGGATCTAGCCATTGGCATGCATCGGTGAATTTCTTCAGGATCAAGTCATCATCTTTATTGTATTCACTTGTTGGTCTCACTCTTGTATTGTTGCTAGTTAGTTTTGGAATGGCATGCTAGCCCACTGTTACATCCTTTTGTAGTACTTTAGCTCTCTGTAATCATTTTCAAAGTTACGAAGTGATTTCCTCTCTCAAGAGCACTTGTCATTGATCCTTTCTCTATAACTGTACATTTTCACTTCTACTGGTTTCTCTGTTATCAGTGAAGGTACCTGCACACAAGAACGTCACAGGGTATACTTCCCTAAGGAGAACCCCCCTTGAGTAGACGGAGTACTGGAAATGTATACAATTTGATATTGTTGGAAGTGGCTACCCCAGTACCTCCTCTACAGTTTGGCACGCCCGGTGGGACACTTGCATTTTTGTGTGAGGTATTTAGTGTGCACTATATAGTTGTTGTTGCATTAATTTCTTGATTTTTGCATTCTGTGAGTGGGTACATGACCCACACTCGAGTAGACAGAGAGCCCCTTCGTGTACAAAAGAGCCTCAAGAAGTCAGCTCTACCTTCGGCTAGTACCCCTCTACCCTTAAATTTTTCCATCGATTTGGCTTCAACCCCGCTTTCAAAAGAGAAGCTGAGGAGGACGTTAGATTTTTCCTCTGATACTTCAGAAGAAGCACCAGTGCCAATGGAGGAACTTTCTCATTTACTCTCTAGGTTGAACATCAAGTTCCCTACATTTAAGGGATTGGCTTATGAGGATGCAGATGACCACGTGAGGAGATTCGTCTCATTATGCCGCGGACGAGGATTGCAGAATCGAGAGGATGCAATGTTGGTACTCTTCCCATCTACATTGGAAGGCCTTGTAGACAAATGGTATAGTCAATATGCAGACGGACACTTCACTACATGGGAGGCACTGAAGACGGCATTCTCACAGACATTCCGACCAAGCAACTCCTCGGAAAGAGCTCTAGATCAGCTAGAGAACCTAAAATTGAGATCAGGTGAATCCTTTCATGAACTTCACACTAGAACAAAAGCACTTGTTTCACGTCTGCCACATGCTCCAGGTGATTTCTTGGTAAAAAAATGGATAGAGAAAGCTCTGCCCAAGTCATCTCAGCAGAAGCTTCGTGAATCTCTTAGATTGGATGCAACACTTGATGATTTTGTTGCAACTGCATCGCGCATTGAGGAGGCTAGAGTACATTTTGAAGGGGAGGCCCAACCAAATTATGCATCAGACTTGGATCCTATCGGGCAACTCAGGAAGGAGTTGGAAGCCTTAAGAATGCAGCAAAGTCGCCAAGAAGAGAAGGTCGTGCCGCCGCCCCCGCCCCACATTGTTGATGAAGTAACTCAACTTCGTCGTGAGCTCGAAGATTTGCGGACTACACAGGACATACGAAGACAGGTTTGGTGTACAATATGTAGCAATAGTGGACATTCCAATGTTAATTGTCCTAACAAGGTCAGTTGTCAATTCTGTGGCAAAGATGGTCATGAAGCTAGAGACTGCTACTACCTCAAGGGAGCACAACAACGAGGTAACCATCAAGCTTTGGATTCATATTATGCTAGTACTTCGAATGCACCTAATAGAGAAGAGACCCGTCCAACTCGGCCTAGATATAATAGGCCACTCATGTGTTATCGTTGTGGTGAGTATGGCCATATGCAAAACAAGTGCTCCCTACCAGAAGGTGCACCTCCCTGTCAGCATTGTCCAGATGCTAAAGATCACTACACCAGAGATTGCCCAAGGAGCCGCCCTCCTCCAGTTCACATGATTGCAGTCTCCCCACAAGTAGAAGGTATGACCACTCAGTCTTATGCTGTTTCATCTTCTTCAATGCCAATGATGATGACTAGAGCCAGGCAAGCGGCAACAGCCTATAGGGAGGAACAACAAGGACTCAAAGATAGAGATGAGGAAAAGAAGGCGGGATGGACGGACCAAGCAGACATTGAAAGAGCTTATGAGAGGGTGACTACTTTGCTAAAAGATCAACCAACAAGTCCTCAGGAAGACACACAAGAGGTGAACATTGAGGAAATCTTGAGAGGTATTCATCATAAGATTAGTCTGTACCAACTCATAAAGATGGATTCAAAAGTAAGAAGTGATTTGTTGAAGATTATACACTCTGCATGCTTGTGCCCACCTCCTAGCATAGATGGTTTTATGGTTGACTTTCCCCCTGCACCCCTGGCTGATTATCAAAGCTCAAGATTATCTGTTTTTATAAAGGATGAAGCTCTCACAGGTGTTATCATAGATGGAGGTTCCGGCATCAATTTGATGCCAGATTTCACCATGAAGAAACTAAAATTGAATCCCACGAAGGCAGCACCCTTCACAGTTACATTAGCAGATCAACGTCGGGTTACACCACTTGGTATTGTTGAAAAGGTACTTATGATAGTGCAAGGTTGTCACTTTGTTCTAGACTTTGTTGTTATTTCCCTGCCACAGGAGACCTCATATCCTCTACTCTTGGGAAGGCCTTGGTTAAGGCAAGCAAAGGCTCTACAGGATTGGGGAAAGAACAAGTTATGGATTTCCACATGTACTAACAATCAATTACAGATACATTTGGAAGAAGGATCAGACATCAACAAGGCTACTGGGTATACAATGGACACTCAGGTAATGCCTTCTGAAGATGATACCCTATTAAACTGGATGATGGGGAGTACAGAATGCTGCACAGTGGAGATATGTGAAGTAAATGAGGATTTTATAGAGGCATCCCAAGGAGGCCAGAAAGAGGAAAAAATTGATGTTTTTCACTTGAACAGTATGGAAGAGAGTAAGATATGTGATCGCAAGAAACTAGAGGAAGAAGCAAAAATTGGGCGACAGGAGGCCCAAGGTGGTGGCCCAAGTGGGCGACAGGAGGCCCAAGGTGGTGGCCCAAGTGGGCGACGGGAGGCCCAAGGTGGTGGCCCAAGTGGGCGACAGGAGGCCCAAGGTGGTGGCCCAAGTGGGCGACAGGAGGCCCAGGGTGGTGCCCCAAGTGGGCGACAGGAGGCCCAAGTTGTGCACTTAGCCAAGAGTGGCCAAAATGGGCCAATCCTTCCTCTGGAACTCACTTCTTCTCTTAAGCAAGGTAGTCGAGCTTATCTTTTGCAGGCACCTCCCAAAGGACCGAAACCTCTAATTGGGCCACTAGACCCGGATAGTCAAAATTTGACAATCGGTGCCACTACAATGATATGTAAGGAGAAGACAGGTAAACATAAAAAATTGGATGATTTTATGCTTGCAGGACCAGAAAGTGACAAAGTTGTGCCTGCATCTGAGGAGGCTAATTTTGACCTTCAAGAACTACCATTTTCAAATATACCTTTAGGATGGATCAAGGAACAGATTGTGGATCATAAATTGAACTCCGCTCCTGCATACAGTGGGGATGAATTTTCAAGTGAGTCCAATTCCGAAACGTTTGTTCAAGAAGTAAATCTTGGAGATGAAGAGAACCATCAAATAGTTCACTTGGCACCATTCGAATTTATTATCAGGAAGGAAATTGGAGCCAGAACTATTGGAATTGAGCCTCCCATTAGAAGACTTGTGGCATTGGAAGAATATAGGGAAGCAGCAATGAGGAAACTGCAGGTAAAGCAAGAGGAACGCAAAAAGTTGCATGACAAGTATCTAAGGACTAATGAGGTACAGGAAGGATCTTTGGTCTTGGTGCATCAGATCCCGCCAGCATCCACCAAACTGGCACCTAAATGGATAGGGCCCTACAAGGTGATAAAGTTATTACCACAAGGAGCGGTTGATTTAGAGGACTTGCAGGGTGAAAGGATGCCCCTGATCAACATCTCCAGGGTGAAAAGCTATTTGAATTAATGCAGATGGAATTCACTCACTGTACATACCATAGTTCTTTTCATTTTCTACAGTTCATTTTGTTTGATGGAATAAGCAAATAAATGAGTTGTTGCACCGGGACGGTGCAAAGTCTTGATGTGGGGGTCTGTAGAGCAGGTGAGCTTGCTAACATTTGATTGGTGAAGGAGCATAACTTGGGCGAGCCTCCTCCTTCTCTCCTCATGGGGCGACCTTAGCCCAAGGCGACCACCTCTCTTCTCATTGGGCGACCAGATATCTTGGCGACGCCTTCACTTTTCCACAATGGGTTATGGAGCGAGGGACGCCCGTATGATGAGGTAGGAGGGAGAAAAGGCGACGCCTTTCTTTTGCAACATAGTAGCCTATGGGGCTACGCCCATATGGTGGGTAAGAAGGGAATTGGCGACGCCTTAAATGCTTGTCATTTTGACTTATGAAGACATGGGCGACTCCCACTCTTGCATTACATGGAAAGGGGCGACTTCAGCAACAGGGCGATTGGGAGGACGTGGGTTGGGTTCAAAAGCATAAACGCACGCGCATGGAGAGAGTGGCGATGCCCATATGAAGAAAGAGCTTGGAGCGACCACCATTTGCTTCCATGGCTCACTTGGGCGAGCCTCCTCCTACTCTCCTCTTAATGGCCTTGGGCGACCAACTCCTTTTGTGCTAATTGGGCGACCCTTCTTCCTTTGGCGACCCCCGCCTTGGGCGACTCTCTCCTCCTAATGACAAATTGGGCGACTCTCTCCTCCTAATGACAAATTGGGCGACTCTCTCCTCCTAATGACAAATTGGGCGACCATCCAGGGGCACTTACTACAAGGCAAGGCGACCACCATGAGTTCTCATGGAAATTGGGGCGACCACCTTTTTTCTCCCAACCCTCTCCAAAGGCGATCACTCGCCTCCTACATGCACATGGGCGACTACCGACTTAGTATGGGCTCCACCATGAGCAACTTGGGCGGCAAATGACGGGCGGAGCATATTTTGTTAATGATGTGTCAGAATGAAAAATAATGCAGGGAATATTGCCACTTGGCTTTGGCGGTGTCAGAAGCTAAAATTTGGGGCCTCATTGAAGTTGGCTACCAGATCCAAAATTAGTCCTCTCCTCCACCTCTTGACCACCACTTTGGCGCGTGCGGCACTTAAGGCTGGAATTTGGCAAGGCCACCCTTGGCCACTCTGGAGTCTATATAAACAGATGTTTGGCACTCATTTTGGCATTCATTGGGAGAGTAATCTGAATCAGGAGGACTATTGGGTATCATCACTACCATCATTTGTTGATGCTAGTTGAGGCTATTTTCTTGGTCTACTCTCTGCACTCTGTTGCTACAGGCACACTGTTGGAGGTCACTCTGTGATGAGTATACAGGACGTGGGCCTCCCAGTGGAGTTGGTGATTAGTATTACAGGGTGATTGAGTGGCTTGGATCTAGCCATTGGCATGCATCGGTGAATTTCTTCAGGATCAAGTCATCATCTTTATTGTATTCACTTGTTGGTCTCACTCTTGTATTGTTGCTAGTTAGTTTTGGAATGGCATGCTAGCCCACTGTTACATCCTTTTGTAGTACTTTAGCTCTCTGTAATCATTTTCAAAGTTACGAAGTGATTTCCTCTCTCAAGAGCACTTGTCATTGATCCTTTCTCTATAACTGTACATTTTCACTTCTACTGGTTTCTCTGTTATCAGTGAAGGTACCTGCACACAAGAACGTCACAGGGTATACTTCCCTAAGGAGAACCCCCCTTGAGTAGACGGAGTACTGGAAATGTATACAATTTGATATTGTTGGAAGTGGCTACCCCAGTACCTCCTCTACAAATAGGGTTAGTGTTAGTAACAACCTTAATGGCATGGTCAATGTTCCCTCTCTCAGGTGGTAGCCCTCTAGGTAAATCAGTGGGAAAAACATCTCTATACTCAAACATAAGATCCTTAAAACTTTTAACCACACACTCTTGCAAAAAAGAATAATAGAAAGTCTTGTCCATATTTACATTCCTAGCATGAAAATATACATCAGATGAACTGTCAGTACAATGCTCAAGATCATGACTATACAATAAAAACATCTCCTGTACATGCTGAGAATAACAAAGACTATACAACTCTAATGATGAAATGAGAGGTGCACTAGGTACATCTCTCTCTCCCTGAATACAAACTTTACTTCCATTCTCTTCAAATTCAAGTGTGTTGTTTTGATAGTTGTGTTTAAGTGTGTCTCCCAACCCCCATAGCGACTCTCTTCCTAACACAAGGTTTGTCCTCTCCATATTCATAATTTGGAAGTCCATATGATCTGTATAGTCCTACATCTTGACTTCCAAATTGGATACCATAGTATCCCATATCCTCTTATCTTGCCCTTGCATCCTAGATACAATGTATTTATGTGCACTAGGCTACTAGGGAATCTTTAATTTCTTGAACAAAGCATAATTTATAAAGTTATGAGTGGTAGATTCATCTATCATGACCCGCACCCTGGTCCCATACACACTACCATGCAGTTTAACTAAGTCATGTGGTCCAAATTCCGGCGACCACAATGACTGAGTCAAACAACGGGTATGCTCTATGCATCACCTCCACTCCCTTGCAGCTAGAGCTTCCATGAATAGGAAGGGTCTGCACTAGGTGGACCACCTTTTTGCCCTTTTCGGGGGCCGTACTAGTCTCTAGTCCCTTCTTCTTTTTTTCCCCCTTTCTGAGTGGACAGTTCCACTGTGAATGGCTAGGAGACACACACCTAAATCACATGTTCTCTCTTTTGGCCCTCTCAAACTAATCTGTAGATAACCTAGGCCCTTGTGATCTTTGTTTTTTAATAAAAACTTTGTTTTTCCCAAATGGCAACTTCTTCTTGAATTGAGTCGTACTAAGAGGCTTGAGGGGCTGATCCATCTCCATAGGAGTGTATTGAGGATGGTTATGGTCCTCATAGAAGCCTCTAACAAACCCTCTAGTCTTCTGGAAATCATCTAAGCCCTTAAGTTTCAAAATTTCTAATACCAATGCTTCGTTCCCGATGAGCCCCCTCATTTTTTACATGTCTTGCACGGAGAACGAGGTTGTTTGCTAACTAACAATACGGAGCAGACACACATGGAGATTCTTCCTTCTCAATTAACCCCCAGCCACGTACCATCCTCATAAACTCTTCCTTTACATGGTCAAATGAGCCCCATGGCTCCACACATGGGTGCCACATGGCACTCATGTGTGAACCCATCTAAACAGAGCTAAGAGGTGATTCCCACCTCTCCTTGTGGGTGCTCCATTCCATATAACAATATCCAACACTTGAGAAGTACGAGAGCCAGCATCTCTGATAGTCATCTTTGATAGCCAACACTTTAGAAGTAGGAGAGCTAACTTCTTCTTGCCTTTTTCATCTTTATCCTTTGTCGCACATGAGCCTTGAGCCTAAGCTTCTCCTCAAGGATTAAGGTAGAGAAATCTTCAAATCAAAATGGTGAGCCTTACCTGAGAGTTTAGGTGGTCAGCACTCCATCAAATTTTGTGGAAAAATTCAAAGAAACCATCATGCTAATTCTTCACTTGTAATAGGCACCCCTACACTAGCCATATGACCGTGTAGATTCTTGATCTGCATAATGAATGTAGACAAAAAAACTAGCAAATAAGAGATACCACAACATTGCTACTACTTGTTCCCTCATGAGTCTTAAGCCTAACCTCCTCTTCAAGAAATAGAAATCTTCAAATAAAAAAGGCCAAGCATTATCTTAGAGTTTAGGTGGTAAACATTCCGTTAAATTTTTTGGAAAAAATTGAAAGCATCATCGTGCTAATTCTTTACTTGTAATAGGCACCACTTCACCAACCATATCATCATGTAGATTCTTCATAAGGATATCTAATGCTTTTGTAACTTCTCCTTCAATGAACCTCTTAGAAACAATTTGATTCTCCAGGTTTTGTATCCTCATTTGATTATACGTTTCATAATAATTTCTCAATACATTCCAAGCCTTTGAAGCTCTAGTAGTATACTAAATCTATTGGTTTTAGGCTTGCAACCAATATCAAGACATAGGGAAAATAGAGACAAGATGGAGAATAGAAACAAAAGGAGAGAGATAAAGGAGCCAATCTCCATATATATTCCACACATAACATGAAATGAAGTTACAAGTAGCATATGAGGATTCTTGCAATGATGAGAAGCAAAAGGAGAGAGATAAAGGAGCCAATCTCCATATATATTCCACACATAACATGAAATGAAGTTACAAGTAGCATATGAGGATTCTTGCAATGATGACTGCTTCTGCTAATCATAACTCCACAATTTCCATAGCTAAGGATAGATAAGCCTTAGGTTATTGCTCACCTTGAAGATGTTGGAGAAGGCAAAATTTTAACCCTCCAATGAAGGATAGATCCTATCCTCCAAGCTGAATTTATCTATCTTAACATTTTATTTATAGAGACTAACACCAATCACAATTTTCCAAGATGAAAAAGCACAAAAACATGCTTCAATGATTTGCGATGAAAAAGAAGCCATGTTTTATGGTAGCTTTTTTTTATTTTTAAGGTTTTTTCCATATTATGGATTGAAATATTGATGTAATAAAATTTATTATTTTTACATTTGCTTTCACATTAAAAAAGCTTTTCAACTAATTTTGACTTTTGACTTTAAAATTAGGATTTGGTTTTATATCCTTCATTTTGACATTAAATATCAACTTTGTATATCAATTTATAGCTCTTGAAGATTACTATCAAGATTTATTATTAGTTTGTCCTATTAAATTTGACCATTTTTCATCATTATTTTGATCAAGGTTGACCAATAATTGACTTTTCTAATTTTTTATTTTTGTAAAATATCTACCTCTCGCCTTGTGAAACATTTATTTTTGAACAATTCTCTGAGACAAGGGGCATATGCTAGGTAGGTGTTCTTTTAGCAGACATTGTTGCTTATGTAGGTACCTAAATACCTTTGATTATACCATATGTGGTGTCATGCAAGTGTCCAGTAGCACACACAACCTTTAATAATGAGAATTGCTTGCATACATCCCTTCTCTTATCAACCAAGTACTACTTGGATGGATAGTGACAAATCCATGGGATGCTAATACTCACATTAATTCTCTCCTCTATGCATTATTTCATCTTGAGTTGTGCGATCTCATGGGATCTCTTCACAATGGTTTGATTTTGGCATTCTACAACACCAATTAGTACCTCGAGTTTGTGGCATAGTAAGTTGTTCCTTTATCCCTTTTTTGAAGCAAAAAAATGTAAAAACTTTTGAAGTAAACTCACCACCTCTATCTCTTTGCAACCTATAGCCATTCTTTGAACTTTTAGAAAGCTCGAGGCTTATCATGAAGGAAATACACCCACATATTTATACTAAAATCATTGACAACCAACATGATATAGAAAGATCCTTCCAAGGCTTGTGTAGGCATCTTACCATGTAGGTCCTCGTGTGCCAACTCTCGAGGAGAATTTGCTTTATTCTTAGTTTCCTATGGAAATGTATGCCATTCTTTCTTGCTCATTGTACAAGCTTCACATTGTTCTTTGATTTTGGTGACAGTATATAAGTGAGCAACTGTACCTATCTTGCACATATCCTTGAGCACCACATACCCTATATGGCAAAACCTCTCATGGCAAAGTTGGATCGTGCTCGTTCTTGCAATGTGTATTAGAGCATTAAGCTTATGCAAATTGTTCCTCATAATGCTTGCTTTGACAAACTATATAGGTCCTTTTGAGCTATCATGTGATGTGTGGAACCACTATTTATTACCCATAAATCATGTGTGAAAGAGACTTGAGATGAAAAATGTGCTTCCTCTATCACCACAAGTGCCCTTGTATCCAACACGTAAGTAGTGGGACAACCAACATCTTTGGTAGTCACTAAGAATAACCCTAACTCAACCTCAAAAGAGTTTTTTCTCTTTTTCTTTCTTCTCCTCCACCTTCTTTTTCTGGTAATGTGTAGCTATGTGGCCCTTCTTGTGACCCTTCTTGTGACATTGGAAGCACTCTCCTTGAAATTTTGTTGTGCCCTTCTTCTCTTTATCCTTCTTCTCGGCACATTTTCCTTTCACGTTGGCAAAAAACATATCATTGCTCCCTAATGAGTCTTGAACCTAAACTCTTCTTCAAGAAATAGAAATCTTCAAATAAAAAAGGCCAAGCATTATCTTAGATTTTAGGTGGTAAACATTCCATCAAATTTTGTTGGGAAAATTTGAAAACATCATCGTGCTAATTCTTTACTTGTAATGGGCACCACTTCACCAAACATATCATCATGTGGATTCTTCATCAGGTATCTAATGCTTTTGTAACTTCTCCTTCAATGAAGCTCTTAAAAAGGATTTGATTCCCTAAGTTTTGTATCCTTATTTCATTAAATGTTTCACAATAATTTCTCAATATATTCCAAGCCTTTGAAGCTCTAGTAGTATGTTGAATCTCTTGGTTTTAGGCCTCCAACCAATATTGAGACATAGAGAAAATACAGACAAGATATGGAGAATAGACAAGAAAGGAGAGAGATAAAGGAGCCAATCTCCATGTATATTCCATACATAACATGACATGAGGCTAGAACTAGCATATGAGGATTCTTGTAATGATGACTTCTTCTGCTAATCATAACTCCACAATCTCCATGGTTGAGGATAGATAAATCTGAAGCCATTGCTGACCTTGATGATGTTGGATAAGGCACAATTTCAACCCTTCAATGAAGGATAGATCCTATGTGTTGGAGTTAGACGTCTTCGGAAGCACATGAACAACACAAGGAAGAAGAAGAAGCTTGGAGCACAACACACAAGACTGAATGTATTACCACTAGAATGTACAAAGATAACTAGCCCATTAGGGCAATAGGTGTATATACAAGCCGAGGGGAAAAAAACCTCCTAAAGAGGGAAAAAAGTGCCCCGGGGGGTCCTAGAGTGTTCAAACGCATCACACCTAAATATATCAACAAATCCCCCCTAGGAGTGATGCGGTGAACAAGGAGCTGGCACTCATGTATAAGGAAGTGTCAAGCTATGTGGAAATCACTCCACAAAAGGAAGTAAGCCCAAAGCTTTGCGAAAAGCTTCAAACTTCTCTCGCGATAGAGCCTTTGTGAAAAGGTTTGCAATGTTCTCTTTTGTGGCACATATGCCAAGCTAATCTCTCAAGCAGAGAACCTCTCCCTCACATAGTGATAATGCACCTCAATGTGTTTAGTGCGAGCATGGAACACAGGGTTCCTCGCAATTGCCAATGCACTCTCATTGTCACTGAAGATGGTGGTGGCAAAAGACTTCCCAACACCCAAATCAACCATAAGGCATCTGAGCCACACACACTCAATAGTCGCTGTTAAAGTTGCCCTATACTCAGCCTCACAACTGGAAGTGGCCACAGTAGGCTACTTCTTGCTCAACCAAGATATACATGAGTTACCAAGCATGAAGAAAAGGCCACTAGCGGACACACGAGTGTCATAGCAATCAGCCCAATCAGAGTAAGAAAAAGCGTGCAAATCTGGCAGTAGTGATCCCCCCTTGGGATAAAACAACCCAAGTGGCCGAGTACCACTCAAGTAGCGAAAGATGCACTTAACCGCCTGCCAATGCTTGACTCCTGAGAGATGCATGAACTTGCTCATTTGTGAGACAGCAAACTAAATATCTGGTTGAGTAATGCATAAGTAAATCAGGCATCCAACAACTTGCTAATAGAGGACAGCATCAAATGCATCTCCAGCATCGTGAAGACTCAATCGTAAACCTGTCTCCATAGGAGTGGCAATAGGCTTACAGTCTTCAAGGCCAAAACACTGTAATAATGTGTCAATATATTTCGTTTGACACAAAGTCATTCCACCATCAACGTGCATAAATTGAATGCCCAAATAGTGATGCAAATGCCCCAAATTAGACATCTCAAATGAGGCATGCAAATCAGCCTTAAAATCAGCAATATGCCTCTCATGAGGACCAGTGAGTAGAGTCTCATCAACATAAACCATAATGATCAGAAGTACATCATTAGCACCCTTAACATATAAGGTGCTTTCAGTTGGACTGTTCTCAAAACCATGAGCAATCAGATAGGCATGTATCTTTTCATACCAAGCACGTGGTGCTTGCTTTAAACCATATAATGCCTTCTTTAACCTGCACACCTGGTGCTCATGCCCTTTCTACACAAAGCCATGGGGCTGAAAAACATACACTTCTTCATGCAAGTTACCATTCAGAAATGCAGTTTTAATGTCCAATTGATGTACATTCCAACCATGATGGGCTACAAGTGCACATATGCTCCGAACAGTAGTCATATGACATGTAGGTGCAAAGGTCTCATCAAAATCAATGCCTGTTTCTTGTGCATAACCCTTTGCAACAAGCCTAACCTTATACGTGCCAAGTGTTCCATCAGGTTTACACTTCAACTTGTATACCCACTTTGTGCCAATGGCCTTCTTGCCAGGAGGCAAGTCACATAAAGACCAGGCATTTTTAATGATAGCATCATATTCAGATTGCATTGCAACCATCCAATGTTCAGAATTTTGTGCTTCATCAAATGAAACAGGTTCAGAATCATCACAGAGACTAGAGGCAGACATAGCATAGCAATCTGATGCAAAAGAGGCACTATGAGAGCCTGACCGAGTACGATATGATAGAGGTGCATCTAATTTGTTATCATGCAAAGTTTGCACCAGCCATTTTGGCATAGTTTTTGCCTGCTCAATATCATCTCTCTCATCAACAAGTGCATCATGTAAATCTACATCAAAAATCGAATGATCTGTATCATCACATGAAACCTACAAAGGCTCAGAAGTTGCCTCATTAGGGCCATCACTAGACTATCCACTTTTGAGGCAACAAAGTATCATACATGTCTTTTGAGCTAACAGATGTCTCCTTAGTACATGAAAGCAATGGCTGAATAGCATCTTCCACAAAAACAACATCACGGCTAACCAAAATGTGTTTAGTCTGTGGATGATACAAATGATAGCCTTTACTTTCAAAATTGTACCCAAGAAAAATACATTTTATTGCTTTATCATCCAATTTTCTGCAATGTTGTTCAGGCACTAATGCATATGCCAGACAACCAAAAACACACAGATGAGCAACAGATGGCTTCTGATCATGCCAAGCCTCATATGGAGTGATAGATTGCAGTGCTTTAGTGGGACACTTGCTGTTGCAAAGCAAAGAAGAGCAGAGATGCAAAGAAAAAGAAGGACCCCAAAATTTTTCCGATTTGGACACTTTATTTTTGTACCATAGTCATTTTGCAATATATTTTTTGATGTAAATGCACTAGAGGAGTCCTCTAGATGCATACCCATAGAGATTTGTATCATTACCTTTGTAAATTAGTAGGGAATTAGTCTTTTAGTCAATAAAGTGCTAGTCTCTTGTGTGGAAGGACCAATTCCAAGGCACAAGTATATAAGTCATTTTGTGACTCTTTGTAAGTATTTTTGGCCATTGTGAGAATCAAAAGCACAGAATTTCGAATTTGTGTCTTCTTCTCTCTGTACCTTCTTCCTTGTGAGTTTGCATGCATGTGTGATGCTTGAAAAGAGTGCTTTGAAGTGTTTTCTATCCATGGTAGTGCTTGTTTGCTATTGGCAAGGTGCGTGCTAAGTGTAGGAAGTGCTGAAGCCTAGGTAGGTCATTCCTATGGCTCAGTATTTTTCTCATAACTTGAAGTAAGAGTGTCAAAATTGAGTGAAAAGACAACCATTGGATGCGTCTTCTTGAGAGCTTTGACATGAACCTACTATTCACTATATTTGGACTTCGGAGGTGAGGGAAAAGCTTGATTTACTCTTGGCTGTTGCTCTAAGTGTCATGACACCATAATTGACCATGAAAGCTTGGATGTGATGGATTATACTTGTTTGCACCTTGTTAGATCTCATTTGCATTGACGATCATTTGAATGCATGTCCTCATACACTCGACTAGGTTTTGATACTCCTTGGATTGATAATTAAAGCATGAATCCCCACTATATGCACTTATAGGGGATTGAGGTATAGTCTCTTTCTCCTCAAGTCCCTAAGTCAATACTTAGGTACACACGTTTTTTGGCACCCTTGCCGGGGAGAGTCGAATCAAATCAAAGCATTCGTGTGATGGTGAAAGCTGTTAGCATTGAAGTGAGTAGAGGAGTTGTGGATTTCTCTTCTTTGGTAAGTCACTTTCATCCGCACTTACTACTTCTCACCTTTGGAGTGTGTGTAGTGAATCTTTAGCTTAGTTTAGGAAAGTGAACTAGAGGGAGAAGTTAGGGTAGGTAGGAGGAAGTAAGCGAGTTAGGTTAGGAAGATAGGGTTAATCTTCAAGATATTTTCTTTTAGCCTTTTCAGTTTTGGTATCTTTCAGAGCCATAAAAAACCAAAAACAAGTCATTTTCAGATCACTTGTCTTATCACAAGTGTCGTGAGAGCCCGGACTGCAAGTGTCGCGAGAGTTGGATCATGGTGTATGGAGCTAAACAAAGCAAGTGAGTGTTGAAGAGATCTTGAGGGCAGCTTGGGAGGTGAGCCTATCAAGTCCTTGCTCTAAAACTTTAATTTAAATCAAAGGAGAGAGGAAAACGACTTGCGACAGGTGTCATGAGGAAGATATCGAGGGTCTAGGTATGAATTTTTGTGATTCAAACACTTAGAGAAGGGGAGATAAGCACTAAGGTTACACACATTAATTTGGGTTGTCAAAATACTTGCTTATGTGTGGAAAAAATTCAAGTTTCATGACCGCTCAGGGTTGAGTGTTGCGATATTCAAGTGTCGTGACCTCCCCAGGTTGAGTGTCGTGATATCTAGACAGATGAAGTGTTTCGATATCTGCTACTTCAAAGTGTCACGATATCTGCTATGAAGTGTCGCAACATCTGTCGTTGATCAAGTGTTGCGATATCTACTACTTCGAAGTGTCGCGATATCTACTACTTCAAAGTGTCGCGATATTTTTTGCTTTTCAAGTGTCGCGATGCTTAGCAAGTGTCGAGTGTCCTCTGGACATTCAAGTGTCACGATATTTGCTACTTTGAAGTGTCGTGATATCTGCTATGAAGTGTCGTGATATCTATCATTGATCAAGTGTTGCGACATCTGTCGTTGATCAAGTATCGTGATATCTACTACTTCGAAGTGTTGTGACATCTGTAGCTGATCAAGTGTCGCGATATTTGACAAATGTTGTGTTGTTGACATCAAGTGTCGCGATACTTATCGGGTGTCGTTGTCGTTTTGCAGACCTAGTGTCGTGATACTTCCTAAGTATCGTCTGTCATGTGTCATTTACTCTTGAAGTGCCGCGATACCTACTAAGTGTCGAGTGTCATTGATTGACCAAGTGTCGAGTATCATGTCAGAGACCTTCAATGATGCCTCATCCAGGAGATTCCAAATTAAGACAAAATACATATAGATCTACAGATTTTAAGGAGAGCACTAGGAGCCAAGGGCTGTCTAAATTCAATTAGAGCTCTTAGTGAATGAACTTGAGATCGAGAAGAATCGTAGAAAGCCGAAGAAGTGTAGTCTCATCTGTAGGAAGTGCAGTTGAGCCGAGTATTCATTCCCATTATTACGAAACCTCGAGTAAGTCTAAAGAGGAAACCATTATGGCCTCAGAAGACATGCATAGTTCTGTACCAATAGCCGGCCTAGTGTCTATCATTGAGGGAGAGTACCAAACCTCTTTAGAATATGCGAGCACCAATCAACATGACTTACCCATCTACATAGATGGATTAAACAGATCAGTGGCAAGGCTGAGGAAAGCCAGAGATGCTCACATAGTGCTTAGACCAGCAGCCAAGTATGTGGAAGGATTCTACATTGATAAAAGGGGAATTATGTATACAGTCACTGAACACCCAGAGAGCATCAATGAGCAAAGTGAGGAAGATAATGGCCAACACCCTAACGAAGAGGAACGAGAAGAGCAGGTGTCAACCCCTAGAGGGAAGTCCATTGTAGTTAGGGTTTGGAGAGGGGGCCTAATTCCCCAAGATGATTCCTTAATGGATGTCTATTTGGTGAACGGAATGGAGCATTTGCTTAAACCAACTCTTCAGTATGGGAAGAAGTGACCAATCCAGCCACCATTTATGAGTTACAAGATCCCAAAAACCCCACTCATATTATGTATTTGGACAAGAATCAGAGAAGATACTGGCCCTTCACTGAATTGGAGAGAGCTAGGCTGAAATATCAGAACACTGCTATACTCCCGCCTAGAGATCAAGCCATTACTTCTCAAAACCCCCACGGCACTCACCTACATTCATCTTATCAGCATTCAGGACAGACACAACAACGGAGCATTCGAATTAGACCCCAAGTTCAGTTTGCTACACTTGGTGATAATCCTAACTATCGACCTCCTATAAATGCAGAACCAAGAAATAGAATCCCTATTCATGAGAGACCACCAGTAGGAAGAGAAGCAGGCATACCAATAGGACGACCAGTTCTCCCGGTAATGCCAAGACCACCTGAACTTGGAAGAAGACTGAGACCCATTCAAGTTTCCAAATGCATGAGTCACTATGATGGCTCTAGTGATCCATACAAGCATATTGTTGAGTTCAAGCAAGTGATAAGAGTTGAACAAGTAGAAGACTTCTTGATCCAATATGAATCATTTGGCCTAACCCTTACTGATACGGCCTTAGCATGGTTCCAACCTTTAGATCCTAATAATTTTCAAAACATGGAACAAGTGTATCAGGAATTGATCGAGGAATTCACCAAGACTGGAATAAAAAACAAATCTTCATCATTAATCCATAGTTTCAAATAGGCATCTACGAAATCAATGGGATTAGCAGCAAGACGATTCAAGCAATATGTGGATAGATGTCCTATAGAAGAGAGGCCCACTCAAAACAAAATGGTCTCATTATTCTTGGAAGGATTAGTGAATGGGTCATTGAGATCATTAGTATACGTGAAGAGAGTCCAAAGTTTGCAAGAATGTATGAAGGAGTGTATAGACCTAGAGGACAATCTGGCTGAAGACTTAAAAATACCTCAAGGCAGTGTTAAGAGTGAGGATAGTGTCCGCAGTACTTCAAATCCTAGGGATAATGAAGAAGAGATAGCCGAGTTAGTGGCCTATGTTTAGAAGATGCATTCACTGTGGAGCTGACCACCCATCTCACATGTGCAATAGGGGAGTAGTCCCACCACCTCCTTATGCCTATAACAGACCACCCGCCCAGGGTCCAACTCATTATTGTAGCATAGAGCAAAGGTACACAAATCACAATACACAGAATTGTCCTTACAATCGACAACCGAGACCTGCACAACCACCACCATTTAGGCCTTGCGGATACCCCCCTAGAGATCAAGGAGGAGAAGCTTATAGATACCCCTCATACCAGCAGCAACCACCTGCACCATGGCCGTATGCATATCAAGGATACAATCAACCTCAGCCAGTGCTAGGACAACAACCACCTCACCCTCACAATGTTGTCCCAGTGAAAATTGCTCAAATTGAAGAGAATCATGAAAGAGAAATAGTACCAGCCACCCCATTGACTAGTACCGAGACTTACGACCCATCTTATGACCTTAGTCAAGGAAATTATTCCACTTATGAGAACACTATGGCTAAGTAAGGACAATCTTATGAACCATATACATATGGATCTGAAGGATATGATAGCTCCTACGGATATGATCAGGACTATGTGTCACTAATGTACATTGCTCCTAGAGCACCCATACCACCACAACCAATGAGTAGACCACCTGCCCATAGAGGACCATGTTATAGATGCGGAGGTGATCACTTTATCAGAGAGTGTACATTACCTAACCCACCACCACCTCAGAGAGTTTGGGAGGGTTACTGCAGTGATTGTGGTAAAGAACATCTTTTTAGAGATTGTCCCAAGAATCCCAATAAAGTCAATCCCAATGTGCAGATCAATGTAATATAAGTGATAGAGTTATCAGGGAGTGATAAGGAGTACACTGTGCCATTGAAAGTGATAACAAGAGCAAAAGCTAGAGAGACCCCATATGAACCCAAAGAAAATGATCACCCCAACAAAGAATTGAACATACCCACACCTCAAGTAATTGCAGATTCTGAAGAGTCTAAGAAGAGTACTAAAAGTAAACGAAATCAAAGATGGAAGAATCATAGAGAAAAGATAAAAGATAAGAGACTGTAACAAAAGTTGGAGTACGAGAACAATAAACAAAACCAAGAGGAAAAACAAGAGTATGAAGGAAACCTTAACAAGGAGACAGAAAAGCATAAAAAACAAGAGGCAGGATCAGTTCTGGCCGATCCAATGCCAGAAGAGTTAGCCATGTGGATTGAAGCATATCAAGCCCGAACAAAGCCAGGCCAAACCATTGAACAACACCAAAGAGAATACCCAAGAGGTGACTTAGAGAAAGAAAGATTGGAGATATGTAAGAAGTTAATTGAAGTGGCTCAATAGACCTTAGAAAAACCAGTTCAGCCCCTACCCAGCTCAAGAATTCCTGAAAAAGAATTTCAGGGATGTGTAGCACCTCGTCATCTTAGGGAAGGGAAGAAAAACAAAAACTATGAAGAAAATTGTTGTGAAAGTAAAAAAGAAGGATCAATTATCCCTGAAGTGGATGCGCAATGGCCTAGAGATTCGTGGGCAAGAGTCCAAGAAGATAGGTGGAAGAAAACACAAGGAATTGAACCACCTTTTGAGGAGTTAGAAGCGGTAGGCGAGTTTGAATTGTCAATGCCTGAATTAAACCCAGAAGGATTATCGCAACTTGATGACAACAAGGATGAGGGAGACAGTGTGAGTGTGTTACCAAACTATATGGGAGAGTATGAGCATAACTCCAAATTATATCATGTTCCCTCAGTGAGGAGAAAGGAGCAGAACCCATCAGTCCAAACCTTTGACATAGTAAAACACCTTAAAAAAGTAAAAATCCCATGTACTCTGACTCTGGAAGAACTCTTGAAAGGGAAGCCACAATTGAGAGAGAAAATCACCAGCCAGTTAGAGACAAAGTCAGATAAGAGAGAGATGTGAGAGGAAGTAGCTACTGTTAAAATCCCAGATGATAAAGTTGGAGATTTCAGTGAGGGAGATGAAGGAAATACATGCCTCCCCCTCACTTATAGAGGATATACAACAAAAGCCATATTAGATTCAGGTGCTGGAGTAGGAATTGCTACCAAAGAAAATATGGGAGAAATGGGGAAAGCCAACATTACGACCTACTAGAATGAAGATTCAAATGGCAGATGGACACATGGAGCAACCCTTAGGATTATTGGAAAAAGCAATATTTACCACTTGTGGAGTCGAATTCGAGCACACCTTAGAAATATGTCAATTCGAAAAGGCTAGCAATTATGAGATGATACTTGAAAGGCCTTTCATGAGACAGCTCAAGGTAGTGCAAGACTGGGGAAAAGATGCAGTATACTTGCAGCATGGGGGAACAACAACTAGAATAAACATCCATACTTACATGTATCAAGATGTCCCTCCTCTGCAATGGAACTTGATACATAAGGAAGACGACAATCTATCCATTCATAGTGTAGGATCGAGTAGCCAAACATGGATGAACAAAGATACTCATCTATTATGCAACCAATACATGTCACATCATATAAGCTCATAATGGGTAGTTGGTACCATCCAACTTATCCTCAACAGCCAAGATATGGAATGCATCATTGCTTTTAGCCATGGCCGGTGACTAAAATACCTTGATGCAGAAAATTGATTGTATCTCAAAAAGTTGAACAGAACTGCCTAGATGAGTTCCGCTAAACCTATACCGGACTTCGATACGCTTATATTGGCGAATAGAAACTGGTATATACCTTTGGCACAAAAAGACAAAATAACCTGCATAAGCACTATGATAGTGTGTTCGAAGGTCTGAGAATGCTCACCAAATTTTTTACGATTCTGAGACTGCAACTAGAGAGGTGATGACGATGCCCTAGATGAAGCGGCGATCTGCTCTGATACCAATTCTTGAAGTTAGACATTTGTGGAAGCACACGAACAACACAAGGAAGAAGAAGAAACTTGAGGCACAACACACAAAATGAATGTATTACCACTAGAATGTACAAAGATAACTAGCCCATTAGGGCAATAGGCTTATATACAAGCTAGGGAAAAAAACCTCCTAGAGTGTTCACACACATCACTACATAAATATATCAACACTATGCTCCAAGCTTTAGATCAAGATTCACTCGAAGTGAATGAATTTATCTCTCTAGCCATTTTATTTATAGAGAATAACACAAATCACAATTTTCCAAGCCCAAAAAGCACAAAAGCATTCTTCAATGATTTGCGATGAAAAAGCAGCCACGTTATGGTAGCTTATTTTTAATTTTTAAAGGATTTTTTTCATACTATGGATTGAAATATTGATGTAATAAAATTTATTGTTTTTACATTTCTTTTCACATAAAAATATATTTTTAACTCATTTGAGTTTTGACTCTAAAATTAGGATTTAGGTTTAGATCCTTCATTTTGACCTAAAATATCAACTTTGTACATCAATTTGTAGCTCTTGAAGACTACTATCCATATCTACTATTAGTTTGAATTGTTAAATTTGACTATTTTCCATCATTATTTTGATCAAAGTTGACCAATAATTGACTTTTCTAATTTTTGAATTTTGTGAACACTGCAACGTTTCTTTTTTAACAACCTCTCTTAACCAGAAACAAGGGGCATGAACATGACACCAAGATGAACACCAAGATGACACCAAGATGAACATGCTTGCTCCCGTAAATATGTTTGAGTGACAAATTCCAAGGAGCACTACAAGATTTATTAGTGGTTGAACATCACTCCACTTATTGCACATAGTAGCTGTTGATATATTTAGGTAGTGATGTGTGTGAACACTCTAGGACCGTCGAGGCACTTTTTTCCCTCTTTAGGAGGTTTTTTTCCCCTGGCTTGTATATACGCCTATTGCCCTAATGGGCTACTTATCTTTGTACATTCTCTAGTAATACATTCAGTATTGTGTGTTGAACTCCAAGCTTCTTCTTCTTCCTTGTGATGTGTGTGTGCTTCCACAGACGTCTAACTCGAACAATTGGTATCAGAGCAGGTCGTCGCTTCATCTAGGGCGCCGTCGACAATCCTCTGTTTGCAATCTCAAAATCGCACAAATTTTGGTGAGCATACTGAGCTCGTTTTGGCCTCCAAACGCACTATCGTAGCACTTGTGCAGGCTATTTCGTCTTTTTGTGCCAAAGCTATATACCACTTTTTGTTCGGCAGTATAAGCATCTCGAAGTTTGCTACAGGTCTAGCAGAATTCATCTAGGCAGTTCCGTTCAACTTTTTGAGATACAGTCAATTTTTAGCATCAAGGTATTTTAGTCACTAGCCATGGCTGAAGCAGTGATGTATTCTGTATGTTGGCTGTTGAGGATAAGTTGGATGGTACCAACTACCTGTTATGGGCTTATATGATGCGACATGTATTGGTTGCAAAAGGACTCTGGAACATTGTGCAGGGTGTTGAAAAACGTCCTATCACACCTGCAACCGTTACAACTGCAGGTACTGAAGCTGATGCAGAAGGTGTCAAAGATGATGATATTTTGCATATTCCTGTTCATATTGCGGTTTCTACTGCACCTACTGTAGAGCAAAATCGTTGGGATGGCAGAGATGCCCAGGCACATGCATTGATAGCTTTGTCTATCAAACATGCCATTATTCCTCACATACGCTCTTGTAGAACAGTTAAGGATGCTTGGGATACACTTACTACATTGTACCAAGCTAGGAATGAGGCTCGTGTTGCTTACCTCTGAAAACAGTTGGAGAGTGAGCACATGAATGAAGGTGATTCCATGGACAGTTTTCTAACAAAGATCAAAGACTTGAAGGAACAGTTGATTTTTGCTGATGAGGTTATACCAGATAGCTCACTTGTGCAGACCGTTCTAAATGGTCTTCCTGATTCATATCAGAGTTTTGCTTCTACTCTTCGATTGATGATGAAAGGCAATCCAAATGCCTTGTCATTTGAGGAGTTAGTCTCTGTTCTGTTGAAGGAGGATCAGTCTAGGCAGAATAGGTCCATTATGCGTGTTGCAAATCAAGCTTTCCTCGCTAGTCAGAAGGGCAAAGGAAAATGGAGTTCTTCTACTAGTAAGCAGAAGTCTGCAAATGTTGCACATTCGAAGAACCAAGATAAAGATGAGAAAAAATCAAAAAAGCAGAAATTGTTTTGCAAAGTATTGTAAAGGGAATGATCATATCATAAAGAACTTTCCAAAACTGGCTGGTAAAGAGGCAAAGAAGAAAGAGGCTGGAATGGTTGTTGTAGAAGCCTCTACACCAAAAATGGAGTCTGCTAATCTTGTGCAGGAAGAAGAATGGGCATTTACCACTGTTTGTAATTTTGACCCATCTTCTCATGAATAGTGCATGTCTGGAGTAGACTAAGATGTTTGGTACTTTGACAGTGGGGCGACCAAACATATTACCTTGCAGCCTAGTTTCTTCTCTTCACTCGAGTCTGCCCCTACAGGGAATACTGTTACATGCGCCAACAACTCCTCTTATCCTGTTACGGGAGTTGGTAAGATCATTTTGACTACTGCTGATGGTAGTTCTTTCACTTTTTTAGATGCTTTGTTTGTGCCAGGGATCAAGAAAAATCTGTTATCAGTTTCTGCATTAGCCAAGATTGGCTTGGTTGTGAAATTTGTTGATGACAGGTGTACAATTCATCATCTATCAAATGGCGATGTGATTATTGCTTCTGTCATTTTATGTCATGGGCTGTATAAGCTCATAGACTATGAAAGATCTGTAAATGATTCGGCATGTGCACTACATGATTCTCAGGCTATGTCAGATGCAAAGCTTTGGCATGCACGCTTTGAGCATCTGAATTTTACTAGTTTGCTACGCCTGCAGAAATCTGAAATGGTGTCCTCTTTGCCCAGACTTGAGGCACCTGGAAAACATGTTTGTGAAGGCTGTATTTTGGGCAAAATGCAGCGTTCATCCTTTCCAAAAGATGGTTTAGTTTGGGCTACTCAGAAATTGCAGCTTGTACATAGTGATGTTTGTGGTCCTATGTAGACACCTTCTTTTGGGAATTATCTTTACTTCGTGACTTTCATCAATGATTTTTCCACGCATGCATGGGTATATCCATTGAAGGCAAAGCCCGAAGTGTTCATGTGCTTCAAACAGTTTTTGGTTTTGGCTGAAAATCTGTCAGCATGTAAAATGGGCACCCTCCGTTCTGATCGAGGTGGGGAATATATGTCTTCTGATTTTAATGCATTTCTGGCTGAACGTGGGATAAAACACCAATGTACAGTGTCGTATACCCCTCAACAGAATGGGGTTGCTGAACTGAAGAATAGGCAAAGGGTTATGCAAAGGAAAGAGGCATTGAATTGGATGAGACCTTTGCACCTACTTAACGAATGACTACTGTTCGTAGCATCTGTGCACTTGCAGCCCATCATGGTTGGAATGTACATCAGCTGGACATTAAAACAACATTTCTAAATGGAGACTTGCATGAAGAAGTGTATGTTTTTCAGCCCCGTGGCTTTGTGCAGAAAGTGCATGAAAACCAGATGTGCAGGTTAAAGAACGCATTATATGGTTTAAAACAAGCACCACGTGCTTGGTATGAGAAGATACATGCCTATCTGATTGCACATGATTTTGAGAACAGTCCAACTGAAAGCACCTTATATGTTAAGCGTGCTCATGATGTGCTTCTCATCATTGTTGTCTATGTTGATGACATGCTGCTCACTGGTCCTATTGAGAAGCATATTGTTGATTTTAAGGCTAATCTGCATGCCTCATTTGAGATGTCTGATTTGGGGCATTTGCATCATTATTTTGGCATTCAGTTTATGCATGTTGATGGTGGAATGGCTTTGTGTCAAAGGAAATATATTGAGACATTATTGCAGTGTTTTGGCCTTGAAGATTGTAAACCTATTGCCACTCCTATGGAAACAGGTTTAGACTGAGTCTTCATGATGCTGGAGATGCATTTGATGTTGTTCTCTATCAGCAGGCTGTTGGATGCTTGATTTACTTATGCATTACTCGGCCAGATATTCAGTTTGTTGTCTCATAGATGAGCAGGTTTATGCATTGCCCAGGAGTGAAGCATTGGCGGGTGGTTAAGCGCTTCTTTCGCTACTTGAGTGGTACTTGGCTACTTGGGTTTTTTATCTGAAGGGGGGATCACTACCGGTAGATTTGCTGACTCTGATTGGGTTGGTTCCTATGACACTCATGTGTCCACTAGTGGCTTTTGCTTCATGCTTGGTAGCTCATGTATATCTTGGTTGAGCAAGAAGCAACCTACTGTGGCCACTTCCAATTGTGAGGCTGAGTATAGGGCAGCTTTCATAGTGACTGTTGAGTGTGTGTGGCTCAGACGCCTTATGGCTGATTTGGATGTTGGCCAGTCTTCTCCCACCACCATCTGCACTGACAGTCAGAGCGCATTGGCATTTGCGAGGAACCATGTGTTCCATGCTTGCACTAAGCTTATTGAGGTGCATTATCACTATGTCAGGGAGAGGTTCTCTGTTGGGGAGATCATCTTGGCATATGTGCCCATGCAGGAGAACATTGCAGACCTTTTCGCGAAGGCTCTGCCTATGGAGAAGTTTGAAGCTTTCCGCAAAGCTTTGGGCTTACTTCCTTTTGTGGATTGATTCCACATAGCTTGGCACTTCCTTATACATGAGTGCCAGCTCCTTGTTCACTGCACCACTCCCAGGGGGGATTTGTTAATATATTTAGGTAATGATGTGTGTGAACACTCTAGGACCGTCGGGGCACTTTTTTCCCTCTTTAGGAGGTCTTTTTCCCCCGGCTTGTATATACGTCTATTGCCCTAATGGGCTACTTATCTTTGTACATTCTCTAGTAATACATTCAGTGTTGTGTGTTGAGCTCCAAGCTTCTTCTTCTTCCTTTGTGCCGTGCGCATGCTTCCGCAGACGTCTAACTCCAACAGTAGTAATGCTCTTCAGTCCTGTGAATAGACGTGCATTGTCTATGAAATATCTATAAAATATTATTCTAGCACATAAAACATTCTTTGCTACTACATCTATTTTTGTTTTTACTTGTGCAACCTAAAAGAACTTATTTAACACCTCCTTGAGTTGACTTCCCTTTGTTCGTGTACTCATCAAGGACAAAAAAATGCCCATTTGGACCATCTATTGCCATTTGCTAATTATGGAACTAACTTGGTTTGCGAGGTTGTTGTATAGATTATATCCTTCTACATGTTGTAATATTTTGCATGTACACTATTTTCACTTGCTCTGATACCAGTTGTTGGTTTTTCGACCCACAATCATATTGAGATAGAAAAAATAGAGATAAGATGGAGAATAGACAAGATAAGTGAGAGATAAAGGATCCAAGCTCCACATATATTCCATACATAACATAACATGAAGTACATGAAGTTACACACAACATATGACAATGCTTGTAATGATGACTACGACACTGCTCATAACTCCACAATCTCCATAGCTGAGATATCCTTCTTCAATAATAAACAAGTCTTAAGCTACTGCTCACCTTGAATATGTTGAAGAAGCAAAACTCCAACCCTCCAAGTGTAGATCCTCTCCTCCAAGCTTTAGGTCAACCTCCACTCGAAGTGAATGAATTTAGCTCTCCAATCATTGTCTTTATATAGAGTAAGAACAAGCATGATTTTCCAAGCCCAAATGCACTAAAGACATGCTTTTGTGATTTCATTTTTTATCATATTATGGCTTGAAAATATTGATATAATAAAAAATTATTATCTATACCATACTTTTCAAATAAAAATAGCTTTTCAAAAAATTTTGACTTTTAGCCCGAAAATAAGGGTTTGGGTTTAGACCCTTTAATTTGAACCAAGATATCAATTGAAGACATATCAATCTCTAGCTCTTGAAGAGTACTTCCAAATATGTAGTGAGCCTCTAAATTTGAACATTTATACCATTATTTTGATCAAAGTTGACAACACGTAGTTGACTTTTCTAACTTTTGAATTTTGTAAAATGGTTGCACCTCCCTTTTTGAAGGCTTATTTTCTAACAGGATTAAAGTGAGAATGTTGTCTATATAGCTAGTAACAAAGTGCATCTATGTTTTTGCATTTCCATGCGTTTGAGAGTTCTAAAGTATGGTGTAATCCTAACGTTGGGTTTGTTGGGGTCCATGGTTGCTATTGGTTCAAGGTCAGTAACAAGGGCCATCTCCAAAAACTCATAATCTTGAATTTCCATAATGTGTAGTCCTGCTCATCAAGTTTCCCTTTAGTCAAGGTTAGGGGATAAATTAGCGGTGTTTGCACCCCTATTTTTTGGAGTTATAAATGTGTTTACTCTACTTCCTAAGTTGTAGTGCCCGAGCCAGTTAATGTACCTTCCTTCATATGCCATAGATAAACTATTACTATTGTTGCATAACCTGCATTCTTATCTATATGATCCTCAAAGCCACTTGGGCTTAGATACTATCTAAGAATATATAACATAATGTAATAGACTAGATAAGAGATGATATTACTAAAGGCAAAATACATTGATGGTGTCATCCACTCACGTGCTCACAGAGTTGGAGTTTAGATCTCATGAACACTAGTGCGACTATTCTATGTACAAGAAGAGCACTAGATTGGTACACCACTATAATGCACTCATTTGCATTGCCTTTTATGATGCCCAATCCTCTATATTTATATTGAAAATAATGGAGGTCAATAATTCATGCTAAAACAATCTCTACCATCGATTTATGGCTTAAATCCAATGGTAGAAATCAACCATCGTGTGTGTTACAGCCCTTGATCGTATTTAATGCACTCTTAGTATAAAATAACTTTTTGGTTGATTCTAACATAGAATCAATCCAAATCCAATGGCTCATAAGTAACCATCCTCAATAACCATCTACGGTCGACTCTAGACCTCATTTGAATTCAAACTCAGAAACCTACCAATGTCCAATCACTCTTACATGGCTTTTCATAATAAGGGCCTTACAAAATAGAGTATAATGGAACAATGGAGGTGTGCTTCATGAGGGTGGCACATTGAGCACATGTAAGAATCCAAATGCAATATCATTCTTCAGTGAAAGGGATAATCTTCACATACGACTATACTTTATAGCATAACATTGTTGACATGCAATTCAAAGTACATAAGTACATGCAATCCAAAGCAAATGTCTTTGGATCTCGAAAACATCAAGCTCCTCCATAAGTGAAAGCCTTCGTTTTCGATATACTATTACTCATTTCTTGACAATGAGATCTAGTCCTTGAAATATAGAATGCTTCTACCTTAGTTCAAACTTCGTAAACATTTTCTATGAAGGTGCATGAGAGTTGTGTAATTTTTTGTCTTTGAACACGACTCCAATCACCGGTCCTTAAACGAATCTCCATAGGAATGATAGCCCTCGCACATGGATTGAGTTTTCGGCGGCAAATTTGTAAACATTTTTTTTATGAAGGTGCAATATGCATGAGAGTTTTGTAATTTCTTGTCTTTGAACACAACTCCAATCAGGAGTCCTTAAATGAATCTCCACAGGAATGGTAGCCTTCGCATATGGATTGAGTTTTCGGTGACTCGATGTCACTTTTCGGGTGACTCGAAAAGTGCATATGGTAATCAGGTGACCGAACTTCCAGTGAGTTTATTGAAGATCGATCATAGAAAAATTTCGGGTGACTCGAAAATTGCATCAGGTGCATATGATAATCAGGTGATCAAACTTCCAGTGAGTTTATTGAAGATCGATCATAGAAAAAGACGAAAAATCTGATGCCTTTTTTCTATATTTTAATTAAAGTCTATATTTTAATAAAAATCCAACGTCATCTTTCGATATTTTAATAAAAAGTTATATTTAATCTCCGTCCACTTTAAAGTTTATAGATAAAAATAGTAAATAAAATTAGATCCCTATTTTCAGGTCACCCAAAGGGACTAATGCTCAAGGGCTCTCTTGACCTCACAAATCTTTGGTCACCCAAAAAGATGATTTTTCACCCGAAGTACTGCAAAAATATGTCATGTGAGAGTGCTATGAGTTAGAGGATCGGTTTTTTGTGTTTTCATTTCTCTATTCGTATCCATTAACACCCTTTTAGAGAGACCTTGCCACGTTTAGCTATACATCTCTGTACTTATTTTGAGGCCATTTATCCCACATTTGATATGCGCGGGGACTTTCACAAAAGGTCATGCATTCCTCTCTAATTTATTTTACATACCAACTCAAAGTCGTCTGCGTTCACTTTACATCGAAGAACAAAGTCAGGACTCACTTTACAAACCGATTTGTTCAAAACAAAGTCAGGACTCACTTTACATACCGATTTGACTATGTCATTGGCTTTTTTCAATACAAAGGATTGCTTCTTTGCAAGTTGGTCTTTCCTGCAAAATGCGACGAAAATTCCCACAGCTCGCGAGTCACGAGATGACGTCTTCCTGGATGCTTGAGCTGAATTGGTCGAATGGGCAGCGGTCAGTGAAACAGCTGCACAGCTCACCTACAAATAGGCCCTTACCTCAAACACCTGCGCTGACAAAATTCAAATCAGCCTTCATCTACTTCATCCCCCTTCTACAGCCTTCATCTCCTTCTTCTGTCTTCCGGTAGTAGCAAACACAGAAAACACAGGGAAACTCCTCCCCACATTTATAGACATCAAAACCATTAGAACCGCTCATCGCAAACTGATTGACACTGAGTTTTTCCTCTCGCCTCCACGCATTACTCTATCCTGAGTCGCGCTGTCTCATTGGGATCTCTCGTAATAGTATGCCTGCTAGCTTCGAAAGCCTTGCGCGCACGAACCGCGCACCCAGCTCCCCTCATTGTAACGTAGATTCTATTATCGCTAATTTCGAAGAGGAGACTAAGAATGCCGGGGCCGTGCAGAGCAGGGTTTTGGAAGAAATACTCAGCCGCAATGCACACACGGAGTACTTGTATGATCGATGCCGCTTGGAAGGTCGGACGGATACCCTTTCCTTCACAGACAGAGTTCCTACTATTATGCACTCTGACATAAAGCCTTACTTTGATAGAATCGCCGACGGCGATCAGGCGCCCATTCTCACAGCAGACCCTGTCAAAAAGCTTTCCCTAAGGTACGTTCGTTCTCGATTGAGGTGAATGAATACAAGCAAACTCATTGTCTCCCACGAGCAGGAGAAATCGTTTTTTTGGAGAGGAACGTAGTGAATCCAATCCATTTTGTCGTTTGAATTCGGATGAATGTCATTAATTAATATTCCATTCGCCCTGCCTGCAGTTCCGGAACCACATCTGATGGTCAGCAGAAGCTCCTCATCCTGTACAAGGAGATACTTGAGGCGTCTGGGTACCTCAGCAGTATTGCTGCTGCTTACAGAGGAAGGTATGTGAGCATAATGTTATGCAGCCTGCAACGCCATGAGATGCTTCGCATTCGAGATTTGCATCGTTATCATATGCACAGGCTTGAGTCTGTCTGTTGATATTTATGATTTGAGGCCGATCTCATTAGCATTGCCTTTCGTGATGTTTTCAGAGCTTTTCCTACAAAGAGAGGGGGTATGTTTCTTGAACTTGTCTTTTGCGGAAAGCTTTCAACCACCAGAGGAGGGATCCCCTGCGGAACAGCAACTACCCATTTGTTCCGAAGCAAAGAGTTTAAGCAGAAGCAAAAGGTGGCTGGAGTTCGCGCATGCAGTCCTCAGGAGGTCGTGCGACACATTGATAATGGCCAGGCCATGTATTGTCACTTGTTGTCTGCGCTTCTCTGCCGGGAGGAGATTCAGTTTATCACGGCAACTTTCGCTTATACAATTGTGGAGGCCTTCCACATGTTGGAGGTGGAATGGAGGAATTTGTGCGATGACATTCGCCGTGGTGAGCTTACAACGCGGATTACTGATCCAGATTTGAGAGCGGCCATGTCCAAACTTATGCCAAGGCCCGACTCCAAACTGGCTGACATCATCCATGAGAAGTGTAGCTCTCTTAACTGCTGGGCCGAGGTTATCCCAGCGTTATGGCCCGATTGCAAATATGTGTACTCCATAATGACAGGCTCCATGGAGCCCTATGTCAATCGGTTGAAGCATTATTCAGGTTGCCTGCCTCTAGTTAGTGCTGACTACGGCAGTACAGAGTCATGGATCGCTCTTAATGCGAATCCAAAGGCGGAACCGGGAGATGCAACATTTACGGTTGTTCCCAGTTTGGCATACTTTGAATTCATCCCCATAAACCATACACGACACAAGGACTCGGAGAACGCTCTATCGGCACAAGCACTGCAGGCTGGCGATTCTGATTCCTCCGAGAAGCTGAACCTGGTATCTCTCACAGAGGTGAAGGTTGGCCATGAATATGAGGTGGTTATCACAACCTACGGAGGTAAGTCACAATGGCATCATTGTTTTCGCAGCTTGTTTGTCTCTTGTGCCTACTGCGGACAGAAACAGATGTATACAGATTGATTACTAAAAACCAGTTGTTTGTTATTTTTCAGGCCTTTATCGTTACAGGCTGGGTGACATTGTTAGAGTCACGAGCTTCTTCAATGCATCGCCGCAGCTGTCTTATGTGTGCAGGAAGAACGTCTTGCTTTCCGTTCATATAGACAAGAACTCAGAGAAAGATTTGCAGATTGCAGTGAATGAGGCGATGAACACGCTAACGACACACGATGCCAAGGCAGAGCTAATAGACTTTACCAGCTTTGCAGACTTATCAGGTGAACGGGGCCATTATGTTGTCTTTTGGGAGCTTAATAAACGAGACAGTGGTAAAGCAATGAATGGAGATGGTCAGAATCAGGACGAGGAGCACCAGGATTCACACTTCAATGAGTCAATATTGCAGAAGTGTGCAACTGCCATGGATGCTGCGTTTGTGGAGCCTGGTTACGTGGGTTCAAGGAAGGTGAAGACTATCGGAGCATTGGAGTTGTGTTTGGTGGAGAGAGGAACTTTCCGTTCACTCCTGAACCGCTACCTTGCACGTGGCATGGGTGCAATTGCTCAGTACAAAACGCCACGGTGTGTCACGTCGCAAGAGATGCGTGACATTCTCACTAGGAGAGTAATCTGTTCTGTCAGAAGCACAGCTTACGCTGTGTAATTTAATCTGTTATGTGGTTTAAGAGGAGGTGGCGACAGCAACTCCGTCTTTGGCTGAGCTCTACATGCAACACTACCACAGATTACTTTGAGCAGGGCTTCCCTTGGTTCAGCTCAGAATCGAGCGGGTGAAACTCAGAGCAGGTGAAGAAGACTCCTGAACGGCTGAAATCCAGCACTGGCATACGTACTTCCACTCGCCGATGTCCTGTTGTGCGTCTTCAGAGACGATGGCAGACTCTTTTTGTGAGTGATAAGCTCCATTCCTGCCGAGCTTGCCTGAATCCACTCTAACCTTATAGTCTTGCTTGACCATGCTCATTCTCTTCATTTGCGCTGACCGTTGCCCATTTTTCGAGACATACGAGCAAAGTATAACTCAATTCTTCGGGCGAGTGTAAGCAAACTCCATCCCCACTTCTGTGGACTGTACTTTGATGGCGGTGAAGTCCGCTTCGTACGTCTACAGTCTGTTCTGGTTGAAAGAACATGCAACAAGGGCCTTGAGGCTTGGGGACAAGACCAACCTTGCCCAACAAGATCTGTTGCATGCATAAGATGCATATTTGTAGAGAAAATTCTACCCTCAATCATCATAATGAATTGGATAATTAAGCCTTTTGGATATGGTTGCATGGTCTCTTGACGAGCAGCCCATCATCAAGGACAAACTTTTTGATCCGTAGTGTACTGGCAAACACGTTTGCCATGGATTGTGAGGTTCAACGGTCAAAATCAAGAGTGTGATTTCATGTTTAATGCTTGGAAGTGAAGCGTGTGTCATTAATGTCAACCTTGCAAGCTTAAATGGAAGCGTAGGTTGATGCCGAAATTCCAAAGAAAAAAGTACTATGCAAGTTTACTTTTTTTTTTAATTCTGTAAGTACAACCATAAATCACCATTTACGCATTCAAACTTCAAGGATTACTTTCATCATCAATAACTTATGTCAAACGCTCTACAATTTAATGCAACACGACTTCATGCTTCAAGGAATTTCAAAGTAAATGATCTCTCTGTATCAAGAAGTGGAGCTCCACAATTTAATGCAATAGGACTTTGTGCTTCAAGGAATTTCCAAGAAAATGACTTCTGCAGATCAAGAAGTGGAGCTGGAGGAATTCATTGATTCTTTGCCATTTCAAAAGAGTTCAAGGTTGTATGACCTCATCACTTGAAAATTTTGATGAAACGATGGGAGATTGTTGAGTAAGAATTGGTGAAAAGGTGGTAGTGGTTCATGGGGTGGCAATTTGAGGCAAGTTTTCAAGAAGCGACTAGAACTCTTGTGATAGTGCTTCGGTAGACATGGGAGGTGAAGTGGAAGTGCCGAAAGAGGAGGTGTCGATGGGAGGGATTCGTGATGTTGTGTTTCCTCGGAGAATGGAGCATTTAGAAAGGTTAGGTGGTACTAGGATCTGGATGGAGGTTCTATAAGGATGTGCTGTCAAATACCATATGCATCATATCTTGCTGGCGGTCCTTTCATTAAAAACTGGAGGATGTCTACCACACCCATAAGTTCTGCTAACAAATGCATCGTTTCAATGAATGCCTCATTAAAATTGCTCTCAGTCACTTCTTCTTGCCGCAATGCATGACTCCTCTTAGTGTTTAGCTACTTGCGTGCTTGCACCTCTTCCATGTGTGAATATAATCCCTGTAAAGCTTCTATATATGCTAGGCGATCCGGTTGCTCTTCTTCTTCGTCTTCCTCATCTTGTTTTTTTTCATCTCGTTCATGTTCCTCTTCTCTATCCATTTATGAACCTGGATAGTTGGGTTGTTCATACTCTTGGAGACAAGTGGTATGAGAGAATTCAAATTCATGGTTCGGATCTTAAATTTCTGAATCGAATGTGGCCTTGACATCATGTGTGGCCGTCTTAGTGATAGGGAATATGAATGCTTCTTCTATGACAGGTACCTCTTGTGCTGGTTCTTGTTCTATTACTACATCTTCCTCTATGATTTGTGTTGAGAATACAAGAGTGCATTTCCCTTTTGTATCTAGGAGACACTACATTTCTAGTTCATTTCCATTTTATATTATATCCATTTGTATTTGGGTACCTTTCCATTTTCTTCTACCTATGTATTCGTTCTCCTTCAAGGGGAATTATCTCACATATGAAGTACTTTGGAAAGCCCACTATAACTCTATATAAGGAGAGCCTCTTCCTCCATTTGTATTTTGTTAAAAGCTTGAGAATCCTACTCCATGCTTTTGGCAAGATCACTCTAATCTATGTGAGTTTTCCATTTCATGGTCTACTCACTTTGAGTCTCACACTCTTTCTTTTTGTGAGCTTTTCATTTTTCTTTTGCACATGTACTCTCTACATGGTACTAGAGCGCTAGGTGGAGGTCTTGATGGTTCTTCTTTTGGTAGTGCTTTTGGTGGTGATGGTGGTGGTGGTGATGAAACAATCATTTGATGGTGAGGTTTTCATCATCTTCTTCATGCTTTGAAAGCATTTTCAATGCTATTTGCCCTTCGACCCAACCTGTTTTTTTTCCTAGCACTTTTTCCCATCCTCCCATCCTTGTAATTGGTGGTATTTTCAATGCTTTACGCTCTACATCTACGCTTTCATGACATTAGTGATACACCTGTAATGTTAAAGTGGTAATAACCACTATTTACTCTTTCGATCATTACAAGTGTAGTTCATCTCTCCATGTGGAGCCTTTATAAGAATTTGGTGTAATTCCTTAATAGCAACCTTTCACATTAGTGTTTCCATCACTTTATTCATGTTGGTATGTCTTTACTTTATGGCACTTTGGATAGTGCATCTGTTTCGCCATATTAATTTGTTACCATCGACTTCACACATGGCTTAATCGATAAACAATTGTTTTAGTTCTTGCATGTAAAGCAAAAACTTAGTGTTACGTAGCTGGCCCTCCATTCCTTGATAGTAATCTTTCACATTAGTGTTTCCATCACTTTATTCGTGTTGGCATGTCCTTAGTTTATGGCACTTTGGATAGGTGCATCTATTTCGCCTGTCAAATTTGTTGATGACAAATGTAGAGTTCATGATTTGTTAAATGGCGATGTTACTGCTACTTCTGAGATTTTATGTCATGGGCTATATAAGCTCATAGACTATGCAAAATCTATGAATGATTCAACACGTGCAGTAAGAGAGTTTCAGGCTATCTCGGATGCAAAACTTTGGCATGCATGCTTTGGTCATCTGAATTTTGCTAGTCTACATGCCAGCAAAAATCTGAAATAGTGTCCTCTTTTCCCAAACTTGAGGAACCTTGTAAACATGATTATGAAGGTTGTCTTTTGGACAAAATGCAACATTCCTCCTTAAGAAAAAATGGTTCAATTCAAGCTACTAAAAAATTGAAGCTTGTTCGCATTGACTTCTGCGGACTTATGTAGACACCTCCTTTTGGGAACTACCTTTACTTCGTGACTTTTATTGATGATTTTTCTAGCTACGCATGGGTGTATCCATTGAAAGCAAAGTCCAAAGTGTTTATGTGCTTCAAACAGTTTCAACTTGTATGTCAGATGTAAATTGAGCACCTTGTGTTCTAATCAAGGGGGGGAATATATGTCTTGTGATTTTAATGCATCTCGAGCTCAACGTGGGATAAAACATCGGTGTACAGTTCCGTATACACCTCAATAAAATGGAGATTGGATTGTTTTATCGCAAGGGAGTATCACTACCACCGGATTTACATGCTTCTTTTGACTCTGTCTGGGTTGGTTGCTATGACACTCGTGCGTCCACTAGTGGTTTTTGCTTCATGTTTGGTAGCTCATGCATATCTTGGTTGAGAAAGAAGCAGCCTAAGGCTGAGTATAGGGAAGCTTTCACAGCTATTGTTGAGTGTGTGTGGATCAGACGCCTTTTGGCTGATTTGGGTGTTGGTCAATCTTTTGCCACCACCATCTTCAGTGATAATCAGAGTGTATTGGCAGTTGCGAGGAACCCTATGTACCATGCTTGCACAAAGCACATTGAGGTGCATTATCATTATGTCCGGGAGAGATTCTATGCCGGGGAGATTAGTTTGGCATATGTGCCCACACAGGGATAACATTGCAAATCTTTTCACAAAGGCTCTACCTCGAGAGAAGTTTGAAGCTTTGTGCAAAGCCTTGGGCTTACTTCCTTTTGTGGATTGATCTCTATCCATATAGCTTGGCACTACCTTATACATGAGTGCTATTCCTACTTTCCTTTAATTTACACAATCATTCTCAGCGAGTCATTAATTTATTTTTAAATTAAGCATGTGGTTGGGACCTTTTTTGCAGGGCTGCTCGAAATTTAATGGCTTAGGTGCTGCCACCTGGCAGCCACCTATCCATCACTCATTGGATGCCAAATTAGGGTACCTGATGCACAAAAAATCCCATTCACTGTTTCAGTGAATCTACCAACCAGTTGCGCATGGGTTTTTCTGCCAAAAAGATATCAACGCCTATTCTTTTAGCTTATCCAGGCTACTAACCAGGTACTTTAAAGAGCTGCCCCCAAATTTGCTTTGGAGCCAGCCAACAGAGATTCCATCAGATTTTTTCTTAGGCACAAGCCTTCTGAGGAGGTTCTCAGGGCGAGGAGAGGAAGAAGTAGACTAATCCCCAAGGGGAATCAGAAGGAGAAAAATAAAAACGAGCCATTTTCACCATCAGCTGCTGTGCTTTCCCTCTTTTATTTGAGAAGAAAACTTCCAGTGCAGTAAAAGGTTGATTCCTTTCCTTCTTCCCGTGGGATTTACCTTTTTTTTTAATCTCCTCCGCCCATGATTCCCCGAATAGAAGCGTAACCCCCATCCCGAGCACCCACATAGGGGTGCAAGCAATTGACTCATGCTCTTTTCTTTTCCAATCCAGTTTCCAACAAAAATATACGAAAAGGGTGGTTGCTCCCACGCAGCCCCCTCCTAACAGTCCCTGCTCATCATCCATCTGCCACCTCCTTCGGGTTCCTACCTCTCCTCCTGGAGTAGGATGGGAGATTATGAAGGCAACAAGTGAAGATGAAGGGTGCCTATTACCAGCCCCTTCCTCCATAGAAACTCAAAGGTAATGTGAAACATACCTGTGAATTCCACCACCAGGTTGCGTGTGCTCCCCTTGTCTTCTTCTCCTTCTCGTAGCATCCCATACCATCCCATAATGGAGGATGGAAGACATGTCAAGCTAAGCCATCATGACTCCACGAACTCTAATGGTTTTGTGCACTCAGTCTTGGCTTCTTCCTCCATACGAGCAGAGAGCTTCTCTGACACCAGTGTTATAACTCAAGGATGCTTCCTACTAGACAAGTCACAAGACAAGCCAAATTAACAAACAAATAGAAAGGAGGACATCAGACTCACCTCCTAGCCATAGAGCCTATATGAGCTCACCCCCGAGCCCAGGAGTCTGCAGCAAGCGACGGGCACACAACGGGAAGCCACCTCTAGAGGACCGGTGTCTCATATCACCGATTCCCCACCAGAACAGGTGACGAGGCTCTGCCATGCGAGGCCAAGATCCCACTCCTGGCAAATGGCAAGAATGTCAAATGAGAGGTCTTGAGTCCTATTTATAGGACTCAAGTGAAATGACCGAGTTCACACTAGACTGGACCGTCCCAGTACACATTGGCCGGACACCTCCTTGCCAGACAATATTTGCAAACCCCCATCCAGATGTCTTAGAAGGTGGAGACGTAACACTACACCTCAAAGCTCACGTCCGACTACATCCACTTTCTTCACATTGAAGAAGGTGCGAAGAGCTATTTCACGTCTACAACATGGGAGAGCCAAAGACCAATTTGATTTATAGGCCGAGCATCTTATTGCCTTTACACAAGCATCTTATTGCGTTTACACAAATCTGGGGATATGATGGACCCTAATACTTTACTTGACTATCATGATTGGCCCCATCTTGGCCAAACTCTATGGAGCGATTCTTGAGGAGGAGCTGAGCACTCTTGCTGAGCAAGAGAGTCTCTGGGCTCGAGAGTACGCTGGCTTTCGACATGCCTTTTCCACCATTGACCACATCTTCACTCTCAAATGTCTCATTGATCAAGCATGGGTGAGGAAGAGGAGATTGCATCGCTGCTTTGTGGACTTCTGCAAAGCATATGATACAATACCTAGAGAGAGACTCTTCAGATGGCTCCTTGATCTTGGGGTTACAAATGATCTTATTTGGGTGATCTATGCTTTATATGAGCGGGTATTTGGTAGGATCTCATGTCCCAGAGGGCTTTCCGATCCCCTCATTAGCACTATAAGTGTGAAACTAGGGTGCCCATTATCCCCTTATTTGTTTGGGGTATACATTGATGAGATTGTTGACTTTATCATGTAGCGTGGCGATTCAGGAGTGGAGTTTGGGGGGTCCATTGTCCACATTTTATTATATGCTGAGGACATTGTCTTGATCTTAGAGTTTGTTGAGGGATTACAGAGTCACTTACATGCATTGGATGATTTTTTCTCACAGAGAGGACTCTTAGTGAACCTTGGTAAAACCAAGGTCCTTATTTTTGGTACATTGGCACATTTACGGAGACAGAGTATATTCATAGTGGCCGGTGGTCACATTGAGGTCAGATTCATATGTTTATCTTGGGGTTACCTTTACATCGAGGTCATGTACATTTTCGATGGCCCAAGAAGCCCGTGATCGGGTCACTCGTGGATATGAAGCACTAGCATTGATGGAGAGGCAATGTCGTTGGGCACACTTTCAGGAGCCTCGCACAAAGGGCTGGCATTTTGATACACTAGTCACACCCTCACTAATGTATGGATCATCTATTTGGGGGCTAGGACTTGGAGACCATATATGGACACTAGTGGAGCGACCCGAGATACTCATGATTTCTAGGCTTATATGTAGCAAGCCATAGGTACCACATGACATCATTCGAGCAAAGCTTGCTACATCCCCGATGATAGTACTGGCTTTGTTCCAAGCACTATGTTTGCTCCATAGACTCAAGGATATGGATAGTGGCCGCATCGCACACAAGGCTTTTCGGGCATCACGTGATGTTGCCCTAGCAGGGGATACTTCATGCTTGTATGCCCAAACTAGAGATTGGTTGGCCAGTTATGGATTTGACATGGACCAACTATCGCCCCTACAGTATGATACACATGCTCCCACCTATTCGCTCTCTCTACATGAGAGGAATAGGATCATTACTTTAGGAGCTATAGCACATATATCTAGAGAGGATGTGGATCCTACCTGGGGAGACACTACCAATGAAAAAGCTCCATTATCGTGAGCTTTTTCTACAAATTTCAAACCATAGAGAGGACGTGGATCCTACCTAGGGAGACACTACCAATGAAAAAGCTCCATTATCATGAGCTTTTTCCACAAATTTCAGACCAGGGGTCTATTGAGATGCCTTAGTACATGAAGATCTATATGCCCCATCACATGCGAGTTGCTATTGGGAAGCTTTGAGTATCTTCACACAAGTTGGAGATCGAGAGAGGTCTGGCTAGCAAGACACCCAGAGGGGATCGCATATGCCCGATTTGCCACATAGAGGTGGAGAGTGAGGAGGATTTCATTATACAATGCCCTGCATATGAGCTTAGGGTAGAGTTCTAGATAGAAGGATCCTTACAACATTGCATAAGGAGAGAGGATAAGTGTTGTTTTGGACGATTTCTCATTGCTGCACACCATAGACGCACCACTCTTATACAACCTACATAAACAGGGTGTCCAAGAGAGGATTACTTATTTCTTTTAGAGGCTCAAGCCACTGCCGATCCCCAATGGTTGAGGGCTCACTCTCAAGGAGGCAAAAACTCAAAGAGCTAGGGGACGACCGTATGTCCATGGGTATAGGAGACCCAGTCTCTACCAACATGAGATATTGAGAATAGGATTACTTCATGAGCAGTAGATGCAGCTCAGATGACTATCCACACCTTGGCATGTCATTTTCCAAAGGTTACTTCATTCGACACACATGTATCAGATCCTTATACCACTCCACCCCATACTACGTTCTTAGGTCTATTCATTTTTATTGCTTCCTTTGCAACCCACACACATGATACCATGGTAGTCCCTTCTTGTACTATGTGGTCATTTTTTGCGGTGCTAGAACCACATCATATTCAACACATTGTTAGGCTTTGATTTCCGTTCACTTTAGACGTTTTCTTTTTTTTATTATTATTTAGTCTACACATACTTGACATATCACAGTTGTATATGGTTTTGTCTCATAGGCCAATTTTGGCCTTTAGAAGACGTTAATATAACTCTCTCTCTCTCTCTTTGTGTAGTTAGGATATACATATTCACTCCCATCATGGGGCCCCAATGTATTAGGTGGCCATTATCTGCAGAGTCAGAGCCACATTTCCCCATGCACTAGTACATTATTCCCACTACCTCTCCATCACCCGGTACACTATGGTTGTTTCCAGCCTTTTTCAGCCCACATAGTTTTGTGTAGCGAGTACTATTCCGTTTTATTTTCTATACAGGGATTACTATAGTTGTACATGGTTTTGTTTCATAGGCCAAGTTTGGCCTTCGGAAGATGTTAATCTCTCTCTCTCTCTCTCTCTCTCTCTCTCTCTCTCTCTCTCTCTCTCTCTCTCTCTCTCTCTCTCTCCCCCCCCCCGCCCCCCGTGACCTCGCGCCCTGCAGAAACCCTAATGCAGTCCCACCTCTGTCCACCACCCTCCCGTGTGCCCTCGCCTGTGTCATCCCTTTGTGCATGCCTTCATGTCCCACACATTGCCCCACTACTCGATCCAACCCCCGACCCTACCCGACATGCCCTTGAGCTTTCCTGACCCATCCCATGCCAATCCGAGAAGATGAGTATGTGCAACCCTAACCCTAATCCTAACCCTAACCCTAACCAAACTTGAACCCTAACCCTAACTCCAATATCCAACCCTAAACCTAGCACTAATCCCAAACCCTAAAAAACCCTAACCCCCAAGAATTGAAATCCTCTCTCTCTCTCTCTCTCTCTCTACCTGAGAAGTGGTATGGCTCCCATGGACCGAAGGGAAGTGGAAGAACTTATCTGTAAAGCCATCAAAGAGGCCAAAAAAGAAGCGGACCGCACCCTGAACATGGAGATATGAAAAATGATGGATAAATTCAGAGGACTCGAAGAACAAGTAAATGTTCAGGTACAAAAAATGATGGATAAATTTAGAGGACTCGAAGAACAAGTAAAGACCCTCACAGAAGAAAGAGACACTTGGAAGATAGCTTACAGGCACCTTAAAAAAGAGGGGGAGATCTCCAACGTAGAGACACTGAAAGAAGAAACAAAGAAGGAAATCAAAACGGAGGTGGAATCCACTCAAGAGTCCTGGGTAGAAGTAGTCCACAAAAGGATTAAGAAGGAAGTCAATGAATACGTGAAGAAGGAAGATCTCCCATGAGTTCAAGATACACTCGAGGAGGAGAGACTTCGACACATCCGAAGACTCCACGTTCGGATTACGGGCCTCCTAGAGGAAACATCACGAGAGGAAGACGCCACCGATATCTACCGTCAACTTGGATATGAGATCATGTCCTTCACAGGCGCATGGAGGTCTGGGAGGGATGCATCCCGTTCGCAAGTAGTCATCCTTCATATGAGCTCCGAGGAGACACAAACCGCCTTTTTTAGACGTTGACCAGTATGTGGACTACCCGGTGGCACCCTTTACATGGACGAGGATCTCACGAGGATGCAGGTAGCACACCGACGCTCTTGCATGCCATAGATACTCCAGGCACGTCGAGAGGGAAGGAAGGCCTTTTACCGTGATGGTAAGGTCTTCATAGACGGACGCTCTATCAAATAGGGCCACGCGACCATAGTTAAAAAAAAACGCGTTTTTTTCGAAAAATAAAAAACGTTTAGGACGTTCGGACGTTCCGAACATCCCAATACATTTTTTTATGAGTTTTTTTTTTTTAAATTTTTATTTTTTTTAAAGACCATCCTCAATTTTTATTTTTGTTTCATGAACAGAATTATGAGAATGTAAGGTTTTCTTTCCTTCTTTACTAAATTCTGAACCAAAAGTCCCTCCTATCTAGTTCAGAAAAAAGTTCCTATTTTGATTTTAAAAGATATTTCATTTAGCAAGGAGTCAAGTCCATTAAATTGTTGACATTATTTTTATCCATTCTTGACTCTATCACTCTAAATGCATTGTCTTAAGAGTTTTAATGTGCTTTAAGCTCATCAATCCTTTGTTTAAGACTTCATTCCCATTTTTTGTTTACTTTAATCCAATTCGTTTTGGACCTTCCTAACTCCAGATCATTGTAGTGGTAGTAGATAGAGTTTTTTATGTGTTTTTAGCACTAGATATGTAAATGAGTATTAGATATACATTATTAATGGATTATTAGAGAAAAAAAAATTGAAATTATTCGACAAAATATAATACTCATTTTTTATTTCCATTTTTTTAGTACTCTACGTACGAAACGTTTTAAAACCCGTTTTTAAAACTCGTTTTTAAAACTCTCTTTGAACTATGCACGCGACCTATGAGACATCACCACACCATGAGGCACCACTCAGAGGAGTAGTATGGAACTGTAAGGGAGCACTTTGGATGCGACGAGACAGACTCGAGGAGATCCTGGAGACACACAACTTTGCTTGCATCACAGAGATGCACGATGGCCCAGAGAGAGGGCTCCCTCATATAGTAGGTTTCTAGTGGGCATCCACATTAAGGACCACGACGAGACAACGTCGCCATCATATTCAGACATGAGCTATAGGGTCGCATCCACATCACCATTCGACACGAGGAGGCACGATACATGTGGATACGCTTGGAGATAGCAACAAAGAGATGAATCTACATAGCCATTTGCTACTTCCAACCACAAGGATCCTGAAACTTTGGACATGACCAGGAGGAGCCGCTCAAAGACAATGGCTCACCCTACGCTGCACTCTTAGAGGAGATACTACACTAAAGCACTCTCGGTGAGGTCTTCCTTATGGGGGACTTCAATGGACACACAGTCGCACCAATGTGAGTCATATGATATGGAGGAGTCACTCATCATGAGGAGCAGAGGACCGGAGGAGACAAGGCCCAATCGAATATCCGCAGACATGGGCCAGGACACCACATGATATCGGAGACACCTACTCGAGCTCTACGATCGACACCATCTCGTTATTTGCAATGGGATGCACAGATGGCCGAGATTGGGCGGATTGACATGCTTTCCACATGGAGGCGGAGAACGCACAATCCACACACCTTAGGTACCCTCTTTGGGGCATCACTCATCACACCAGATTCTAGACCAGCCACCCATCTGGAGGCCACCAAGCTCACTCCCGAGTCCCTACCATCTCTTACTTCTTTACACCTAGGATGGTGAGCCGTGCGATCACTCACCTACAACATGGAAGAGCTTGTGACCACTTCGGCCTACAGGCAGAGCATCTCATCTATGGGTGCACGATTCTAACACTACTCATCGCCCACCTCTTCAACCGATCACTGGTTGAGGGGTTCCCTGACTCATGGACTTAGCACACCATATGCCCATACATAAGTAAGATGATGTTATGGATCTAGCTACATACCGCACGATCATGATTGGCCCCACACTGGCCAAGCTACATGGGGCGGTACTAGAGACACAAGTGAGCACCCTCATCGAGGAAAAGGGTATCAGAGCTCTAGGACAGGCACGATTCAGACAAGATTACTGTACCATAGACCACATCTTCACTTTGAGATGCTTGATCGACCAGGTTCGAGTGAGGAAACGAAGATTATGTTGCTTTGTGGACATTCGCAAAGCCTTCGACACAGTCCCCAGGGAGAGACTCTTCAGATGCCTACTCGACATCGAGGCTCTAGAGGAGATGATATGGGGGATCTATGCCCTATATGAGAGAGTATCAGGTAGACTGAGATGTCTGGGCAGCCTATCAGATTCACTTGCTAGCACCATTGGGGTGAAACAAGGGTTCCCTCTCTCGCCCACACTTTTTGGGCTATACATTGATGAGATAGTGGACTTCATATAGCAGCAAGGAGGGGATGGCATTGAGGTCCTATGGCATCATTTACACAATCTAGATGACTTCTACACACATAGAGGGCTATCAGTGAATCTTGGTAAAACCAAGGTTCCAATCTTTCATACATCAGTGCAGATGAGGAGGCAGAGTTCTTTCACAGCAGCATGCGCATCCATTGAGGTAGTTAGCTCATATGTATATCTAGGTGTGACGTTCACAGCAACCTCCGGGGCTTTCTCCATGTCTCAGGCAGCTCGAGATCGCGTAACACGAGGATATGAAGCATTAGCTTTGATGGAGGGATAGTGCCACTAGGCCTACTTTCAAGATCCGCGTACAAAGGGGTGGCTCTTCGACACTTTGGTCACCCCAGCACTTATGCATGGAGCAGCCATATGGGGGCCAAGGTTATCATCATCAACATGGACAGTGGTGGAGAGACCACATGTTCTCATGATTGGAAGACTCATGCGCAGCAAACCCTCGGTACCCCATGATATCGTAAGGACAGGGCTTGCTGCACCAATGATGCTAGTAGAGGCACTCTCCCATATAGTATGCGTATTACACAAGATCTAGGACATGGATAGAGAGCGCATCACTTACACAGCTTTCCATGCATCACGTGACACGACATTAGCAAGGGACACCTCCTCATGGTATGCATAGACACGAGATTGGCTGGCCCACCATGGACTTGACATAGATAGACCACCACCAAATTATACGTTATGACTCCCATGCCCCCACCTACTTTCTATCCCACGAGGAGAGAATAGGATCATCCATCAAGAGATATGGAATACATACATATAGAGGACATGGGTCGGTACGAGAGATCCATTGCCACCAAAAATGCTCTACCATCGTGAGCATTTCCTAGAGATCTCAGATCAGGGCTTCATTGAGACCCCACAATACATGGAGACATACCTACCACACCACCTTCGTTGGGAAGCTTCAAGTTTCATCACGTCAGCTCAAGATCGAGAGAGGTCAGGCCAGAGGAGCCCCCCGAGAGGAGAGGTGGTGCCCAGTTTGCCATATAGAGATAGAGAGTTAGGAGCACTCGATTACGAGATGCCGAGCATACTAAGACCTACGAGCACATTTCAAGATTGAGGAGTCACTCCAGTTGTGCATGACCATAGGAGACCAGCGGAGGGTGGGTCGCAACATCACGGCAACATGAGAGATGAGAACAGATGCTACGGTGCACACGTCAGACACATATGGGTACCCAATAGACTATTACTCGGCTCTTTTGGCGACTCGAGCCACAACAGGACGGCCAGCCTTCCAGGGGCATAGGGCTCACGCTCGAGTAGGCAGTGGCACAAAGAGTGTGACACAGACCACGTACGATTGAGTATCGATGACCACGATTGCATCATGAGGACATCTCTTGCGTCAGGATAGCCCATGACCACATGATGGAGCGCTGATATACCATATAGTCCACCCTCCTACACCCTTCTGTACCAATTAGAGTAGACATATTCACTCCTAGATATGCCCCCATGTAGTAGGTGGCCATTATCTGCGGAGTCAGAGCCACGCTCCCCCCACGTACCATCATTACTAGGTACACCATCATCTTGCTGTTTTCAGCCTACATAGTTCTTTTTTGTAGTGAGTACTTTTCTTTTCATCGATACATAAAGATGACCACAATTGTACATGGTTTTGTCCATCATTAGGCCAAGTCTGGCCTTTTGGTAGACATTAATATGACTCTCTCTCTCTCTGTGGTCTCTACATTGATGAGATAGTGGACTACATACAGCGGTAGGGGGGTGATGGAATTGAGGTAAGTGTGTCCACTATCCATATTCTTTTATACGCTGATGATATTGTATTGGTTTCAGAGTCTGCAGAAGTTCTACAACATCATTTACATGGCCTAGATGACTTTTGCAGACATAGAGGGTTATCTGTGAACCTTGGTAAAACCTAGGTCATGATCTTTCATACATCAGCACAGGTATGCAGACATAGTTTGTTCACAACAGAAGGTGGACCGATTGAGGTGGTCGGATCATATGTTTACTTGGGAGTGACATTTAGAGCAGCATCAGGGGTCTTCTCTATGTCTTAGGCAGCCCGTGACCGCATCACACGTTGGTATGCAACACTAGCTTTGATGGAGAGACAGTGCCACAAGGCATATTTTCAGGCGCCCCACACAAAGGGGTGGCTCTTCGACACTTTGGTTACACCAGCGCTCATGTATGTGGTAGCCATATGGGGACCAGGATTAGCTACATCAGTATGGACAACATAAGAGAGGCCACAGATCCTCATGATTGCCAGACTTATCCACAAAAAGCCTTCAGTACCACATGATATCATTAGAGCTCGTTGCACCACCGATGCTAGTTGAGGCACTATTCCATACAGTATGCCTATTACACAGACTCCGGAGCATGGATACAAAGCGCATTGCTTATCGTGCTTTCCAGGCATCACGTGATATGGCATTAGCAGGCGACACCTCCTCATGGTATGCACAAACACTAGACTGGCTGGCCCACCATGGCTTTGACATAGACAAGCTACCACCACTACAGTACGACTCACATGCACCCACCTACTCTCTCTCTCATCAAGAGAGGAATAGGGTCATTCATCAAGAGATATGGCATACATACATACTGAGGGCATGGGTGAGCCCTAGGGATACATTGCCACCGAAAATGATCTATTACCGTGAGCATTTTCTACATACATCGGATGAGGGCTTCATCCAGATTCCGAGATACATGCAGACATACCTACCCCACCACCTCTGAGTCGTCATTGGGCAGCTCAAGGCTTCATCACATCAGCTCGAGATTGAGAGGGTTCGGTCCAAGGGAGTCCCCCGTGAGGAGAGGTGGTGCCCAGTATGTGAGACAGAGGTAGAGAGTGAGGAGCAAGATGCCCAGCATACTTAGACCTACGAGCACAGTTCCAGATAGAGGAGTCACTCCAGTTGTGCATGACTATGGGAGACCAGCGAGGCTTGGGATGCTTCCTCACAATAGCATACGAGAGGCGAGAGTGGTCACTACAGCCCACACTCCACCTTTTTTTATGTATTTCCATATTCGATCGTAACAATTAATTTTCTTTTCATTTCGGCATAGAGATGACAATAGATGTATGTGGTTTTGTCTCATAGGCCAAGTTTGGCGTTTGAAAGACGTTAATATATCTTTCTTTCTTCTCTCTCTCTCTCTAACCTCGACCACATATGGTTAGATACCAACGACCACGACTTTGTAAGAAGGATATCTCACGCATCAAGATAGCCCATGAGTACATGATGGAGTAGAGGTGCACCATCACCTTGGAATCCTTCCTTGAGGAGGCACTTAGACGGCCACCGATGTACCACATACTCCACCCACCTCCACCCATCATCAATAGTTGGGATACACATATTCACTCCCGCCATGGGTCCTCCATGTATTAGGGGGCCGTTATCTGTAGAGTTAGGTGGCCGTTATCTGCAGAGTTAGAGCCACGTCTCCCCACATACCACCACATTATCCCCACTACCCTTCCATCACTCGATACACTATCCTTTGGTTGTTTCCAACCTTTTTCATAGTTTTGTGTAGCGAATACGTTTCCATTTTATTTCTACACAAGGGTTACTATAGTTGTACATGGTTTTGTCTCATAGGCCAAGTCTGACCTTCGAAAGACATTAATATCACTTTCTTTTTTTCTTTCTTTCTTTCTCTCTCTCTCTGACCACTGGAGACTAGCGGAGGTTGGGACATTTCCTCAGAGCAGCATATGAGAGATGAGAGTAGTCGCCACAGTCCACACATCAGTCACGGATGAGTACCCAGCAGACCATTACTCAGTTCTTTCAACGAGATGGACTACATCAAAGGGGCCCGCCTTCCACAGGCATAGGGCTCATGCTCCAGTAGGCAACGGCACAGAGAGTGCGACTTCGACCACATTGGGCTGGATACTGAGGACCACGACTATAGGAGGAGGATATCTTACACATCACGATAGCCCATGACCACATGATGGAGCACAGGCGCACCACCACCACCACCACCTGGGAAGCCTTCCTTCAGGAGGCACTCAGACCACCACCGATGTACCACATACTCCACCCACTTCCACCCACTATCTACAGTTAGGATATACATATTCACTCTCATCATAGGGCCCCCATGTATTAGGTGGCCATTATCCACAGAGTCAGAGCCACTTCTCCCCACGCACCACTACATTATCCCCACTACCTCTCCTCTCTCTCTCTCTCTCTCTCTCTCTCTCTCGCCCCCCTCCCTCCCTCCTTCCTTCCACTTGTGCCTCTGTCCTACCCTCCTTCCTGCCTTTGCGCAACCCTCTCTCGAACCTCCTACCACAAGCACCCTTTGTCCCGTCCTTCTCCCTTCCTCTACGCAACCCTCCCGCGAACCTCCCGAGTTCTTCCACCCTCTCTACGCACCCTCCTGCCTCTCCCATTCGACATTTCCTACCCCATCCGAGAGACTTGCTCAAGGTGATTGCTTAGGGTCCCGCTTAGGGTTCATTGATAGTGTCGCTTAGGGTTCGCACATGCTTCTCTCTCTCTCTACACATTCACAAATTAGGGTTTGAGTCAGGGCTTCCTCGTCCAACTGTCATTTATAGACAGTCACAAATAAGGGAAGTCATGACCTTTTCACCCCTAGGGTTATGTTCTAGAAGAATACCTTGTGAAGTTGACTTCTGCAAGATAAAACAACTTTACTCTCTACTTTCTTGAGACCTCAAGCTCAGATTTCACTTAGTATATAAAAAAAGTGGACTTTGAACAATGATGATGGCCAAGATGGATGACCTAACCAAAGTGGAGGACAAACTCAATGTTATCATCAAGGACAACAAGAGAATAATAGACTCGATTATTACCTCTATCATAAAACGCATCTCCAAACTCGAGAAAGAAGTGGAAGGCTTCAATAAAGAGCATGAAGCATGGGGCAAAGAGAAAGAAGAATGGGAGATGGAGAGATCGAAAGAGGAGAAGAATGGATGAAGGGGCAAAAAGATTGGGAAAAAGAGAAGAAGGCCATGTGCGAACAAATCGAGCTCCTCAAAGCCTCAATTGCACCCCTCACCCCTGAAGAAGGTGAACTTAGAACGGACATAAAAGAAGCTTTTAAAATGGAACTCACCGAAGCCTTGACTTCAAGAACTGACACCTAGCTGGAGGCAACCAAAGAAGGATAGGTCTAAGTAGTGAGGAAAAACATCAAGAAAGTGGCAAAAGAAGAAGCACAAAAAGAAGAAGCCCTCATTGTGCACACTACCATTGAGAAAGAGAGAATGAGACAAGCCCGATGTCTTAACGTGAGTGTCATGGATATATTAGAGAAAGAAGGTTCCACTCCCAAGATGGATGGGAAGAAGGAAGAAGAAGCCCTACCGTTCATCAAATCTTGGAGAGTGGGGAAAGACCTTTCAAAGAAGAGACCTCCCACTATGCAAGAAGCTTGGCTACAAGGAAGAAGAAGCCCTACCGTTCATCAAATCTTGGAGAGTGGGGAAAGACCTTTCGAAGAAGAGAGCTCTCATTTTGCACTTCCCCTCCAAAGTGGTAGGATCCATCTTCCTTTGCACGGGAGTGGTTTTGAGAGGACTCGAAGGCCCTCTTATTTACTTAGATGACGATCTCACACCCATGCAAGAAGCACATTGCCGTGCATGCATGCCAAGAGTAGATGAGGCCCTTAAAGAGGGAAAGAAGGCTTCATTCAGAGATGGTCGGGTCATCATTGATGGCAAGGTCATCCCGTAGGGATTCGCAACCTTTAAGACAGTCGAGGAGATATATCTTGTAGTGTGGAACTGCAATGGAGACTTAAGGACACACCTAAAGAGGCTTGAGGTGAGCATAGATAGGGATATTATCCTATTGATAGAGACATATGAGAGCCCGGACAGTAGCCTACCTTGATGGCATCATTTCCAGTGGGAGTCTATACACAGAGATTGCACACGCCACCACACTACGAGAGGATCGGGAGTAGCGATACTCTTCAGAGATGGACTTGAGAGAAGGATACAAATTGTTGCACGTGACTCAGAGGCCAAATACCTTTGGATCCCATTACAACTCTCACACGAGAGGGCTAACTACATTGCGGTATGCTATTTTGCCCCTTCTGGCTCGAGATTTTCCATTACTGATCGGAAGGAGGGCTCATAATATACTTATCAATCAGAGGAGATCACGAAGTACTCTATGTTTGGGGAAGTCTTCCTCATGGAGACTTCAATGCAAGGACATGCAACGATCATTGGGATGCCTTTGATCTAGAGAACCCACTCATATTACCCACTATAGAGTAGGACTCTAAGACACAAGTTTCAGCTGATTCTGCACACACACTCTATAGGCTCTCGATATCGTTTGGTTATCTATAATGGGATGGGTCAGTGGCTCTCGACATTGATAGCCTCTGAGTCCAAGGAAAAAGATGATTGTGGAAGCCTGTATTTTGCTCAAACCCCTTGCAATCGGTCCACTTGGATTACCTAGAGCCCACAATTATCCCTCGAGGAATCCTTCCTTTGTATATGTACTAGTTCATATGCTTCCCGGCAAACGCACCAAATGTTTAGCCTCCTAACCCCAAGGAATAGATGTAGGAGTACACTTATACTGTGCCTAAAAACACTTGGAATTGGCATATACGCACTCCCCTAAGCCCACAATCAGACTCAAATGTAACTATAGAGGGAAAATGAGAAAAAAAACCCGAATGCCTATGCAGTGTGATATCCATTCCCGAGGTTGGCTCTTGGAAGCACCCTCTTCCTCATGCGCACACACTTTCTATTTACTTACTCTATTACACTCACTCCTTCACGACTCGTTTCTCACTCTTTTCATTCAAACCTCCAATCCTTCTTCTCCTCCGACTCAATTTCTAGCAACCTCACTCTCATCTCCCACTTCTTTTCCTTCCTCCGTTTCTATGAGATCTGGATTCACTTGCCCCGAATTTATGTTAGCTAAGAAGGGTCCAACTAAAACATGCCATTCGAGACATACATAAGGTGCAATTACTTCGATACGATATCTTAAATACAAGGAAAGCCACAAGTGTCCAACTTTTGTTGTTGCAAAAGGATGTAACTCCTCTACTATTCAACTCAGTTCCTATAAATCAACTCTTGCCATAACAAGTATGTATATCCTAATATCCCTTCGCATATGCTTTGGTTTCATATTACCCAATTCCACTCATTCCATAATTCCAATAGAATTTGGATCGTGAGTCTATCTCAATCCTTCATAAATAACGTTCTCTTCCCCCAAGTCTTTGCGTCTGTTATCACATCAAGCCTTTGAAGTAGACATAACAAAAGAAGTCGCACATAAGATAGGGGTTGTAGTCATGAACAAGGTTGTTGATAAATAGATCAGATCATACACCGTATGGTATGCGCATATAGTTTAATATTCATGGATGAGCCCACATTGTGTGATGCCGCCCAAAAATATCCTGCACATCCTGCTCAACGAACTAAGAGAAATTTTCGAAAAAGAGTTGAAAATAATCAAAAAGCATCCTATTTGTCCTTGATGACGATCCTACCTCCATGGTTTTTAATCGCTGAAAAAGTATGCATTGAAATTTGTATCATTTTTCCTCATAAACAAGACAGTTGAAATATAATGCAGCCATACATTATTACAAACATATTATTGACGAGTACTGCTTAACTCCTAAAAAGTTAGCGACTTATAATTATCGTTGTACAGATCAGATCTTAGGGAATGGTTGCGCAATCAAGAACAACATCAAAAGAAGTAGTTCTGGTCAAAATTAAACTCTGATTTTTCAGCATCCCTAATTAATACTCAGTCACTCCTCTGAGTGAATGTAACCTTAACACCTTGAGTAGAACATAAATCAGAGTTTAAAAAGAACTTACCAAATGAGATATAGCCAGGTTTCAAATGATTGCACAGATTCATATGTCGAACGGAACCAGTACATTTTTCTGTCCTCTTTGACTTGTTCTCTGCACTTGATAATGGAATTATACGTGATCGTTGGTAGCCTCCGAGGGGAGAAAGGAGAATTCCCTTCTCAAATATGAAATGATTGTCGCCTGTAATGATGTGTCATCCTTCAGCGTATTGAATCGAGTTAGGTCTTGAGTGCTTGAATCATCTTCGATAACCTGACCTCTGCATATCCCTCTCTATGGTTGAGAGATCCTTATCTCTCTCGATGTTAACATATGACTCATCTGTGTGTCCCTGATCTGCAAAAAATGGATCGCTCTTTTCTTTCCGCGCTGTTCTTCTTCTTGATGTATAAAAGAGCAAACATACAGAATCTACACCATTGAAGCTATATTAATTGTTCTGACAATTGTGATTTCCGTTCTGTGACTGGACAGCTCCCTTCTTCCTCTATTCTCTTTAAGTCTGCTACAGAACTTCCTCTTTTCAGCGCCCCTGCAACAGATCTCCCCTTTGATGCCTTCCGACTCCCGTCCGCTGCCTCCTTCGTATGCTATGTAGTATCCACCAGTACCTGCCTAAAAAAACCAGAGAGCCCCCCTCTCGTCATCGATGTGCCTCTTCTAGAGCGGATCCTTTTGGTATCTCTCCCTTCTACACGATAGTGTGCATAATAATGAGCTTCACTCATAGACATCCCTCGAATAATGTATTCTTCAGTTCATAACATCAAGTATGATGTGGCTGCAGCAACAAAGCAGTAGCAGGAAGGTCCAAAAAGCTCCCTTCAGTAACCGATAGTGGAAGAAAACGGCCTCACTCTCTGTCATCCATAGCTCACAACTCTGCGCGATAGCCGTTTCTGCATTCCCCCCCCCCCCCCCCTTCAGAATCCTTGTCCTTTTTCTCTTTAATGTGTTTGTCCAGAAAAAAACGGAATGGAACAAATTTTTGGCTTTTCTTTTTCTTGCTCTCTTTCTTCATCCATCTCATTTCTTCATCTATTGCTTAACCTTCCTTTATCCTCTCTTTTTCTGTCCTCCGCATGCCTTTTTTATCAGAACCCTTCTTTTTCTGCTCTGTAGGGTTCTTTAAAATGGACATAATAAGCTTGTCACGCATATCAACATCGGATACATGACCACATGCTGCACATTTCAGAGTTATGAGTTGACTCTTTGTGATAACTATTTTCGTCTCAGGATTTCCACAACCATAGCACTGCACATACTTTTTTTTATGAAGTTTTCCAGCAATCCAGCTAGCTTTGCAGTGTCATGAGCCCCATTCAAGATGGATATCCCTGTTTTCTCATCAAATTTGGATTGTGCACCTAGCTCACATCCAAAGAACTTGGTGGTATATGCAAGAGGACGAGACAAAGCTTTAGCAACATCAACCATTCTGACTGAATTGGTCTTGATCCCATTGCCACCACATCTCTTTTCTTTCAGCAACACCTGCCCCCAAGCCATATTAATTGAAGTCAATTGTTATCGACCAACATCTTTCCTTGCCAGATACCTGCAATCGACATATAATCTGCAAAATGGAAGCATGTAGTGCACCAAAACCAACCATTTTCTGAGCTAACATACTCCCCTCTTCTTATTTGCGAAGTCGTCCTCGACGAGCCATTCTTGCTGCAATAAAATTCAAACAACCATGAACATGTCAATTTACAATTGATTCGCATACCTTTTCATCGAGCCATCATTCCAAGTGGACCTGCACTCATTGAAGCTATTAGTGCTCAAAAAATCATTCATGAATACATACAAATCAGTCACTTCCAAATGATCCAAGGACATGCACATATATGCAACTCCCATTCCAATATACATCAAATTGCTCATGCATACCATTATGGACATAGTCTCAACCAAAATAACTCATGCATACCTTTCCATGTTTTACACATGCAACTGTCATTGCCAAAAAACAGAAACGGAAATATCGAAATAACAACAACAACTGAAATGAATTCAACAGGAGATGCTACATACCCAAAATGCATACCCCATTATTGCACCTACTATTCGCTATGTACAATTATTCCATGACTAGACACTCCCTAAGAATCCCCATCGTCATCCCACAAAAACCATCGAGATTCGAGTACAAGTCAAGATCTACATAAAAACCCTGGAGTATCCCACATACTGGAAAACCCTCAGATAGAGCACACAAGTTATAAAGCAACCCCGTTGCATTACCTCGCTAAAGCCTCATCCGTAAGTACATATAGAGTCTCCGCGCCTTCAAGAATGTTGATTCAAAGTGAGTTGATCTGTCACAAGCTATCACATACCAATCACACAAGCAAATAACGTTCCCTTCCAGGCGATCATCGCCCTCTCCTCTCTCTCTCTCCCCCTCAGGAGTGGGGAATAATTTCATAGGTAAATTTTATTTTAATCACACGTTGGCCTACATTGTCACTGGATGCGATTCGTGGACCTGACCACCCGATCAGGTTGATTCCACCCATCTACCAATGCAATGCAGCGCACAACACACAAACACAATGATAACACATAACATATATCAGCTAGCCCATAACGAAGCTGGATACGGCTCATGGTTGTGACCGCCCGGCCACAATGGTTCCACTTACCTACCAACCCGTTATGGCGTGTAGCTATGACACAAACATATACATCCCAAGCCTATGGCAAAACTAGCTGCGGCTCGTGGTCCTAACCACCCGGCTAGGATAAATCCACCCACCTACTAGCCCACCATAGCGCATTGGTACGATCACAACAACACAATATTTTTTCTTTCTTTTCTTTCTCTTCGTTTTTTCATAGTTAATTAGTTCACCCAAGTCCTGAGAATTAGGGAGAGGAAGAAAGGGACTTTTCCACTTTTCCCACAGATGCATGCAAACATATACACTCTAGCCTTTGACAGATCAACCACCTCTTCACTCCATTCTCTCAATTACAGACACTACATATGTATTCACTGATTTGACTCTTCACTTGATAACTACAGCCGGCTATGCCTTAGTCCCTCGTATACCTATCCTTAGGTGTCCTAGAATGTGAGTCTCCGGGATATCTCATGTAGCCTCACATCGTACCCGCATCCCAACGACTTCCCTAGGGCGAGTCAGGCTCAGCTTCAGGAGCTCCGTCATCACTTCCTATCGTTAACACATCTGCCCAAGCCCAAGTGATATCGTTTTCCTCATTAGGCATTTCCCTAGAAGGATCGAAATAGTAATATTGATCTCCCGCCCATCCTACATGTCGAGTCAGGTATTCCTCAAAACACTCAATGTAAAATGCAACACCCAAACCCTGGTTTATAAAGCAAACCAGCCAATGCGCTTCCTCTACATCATATTCCGTCTCAAAGTCGTCGACATCTATGTCCATGCGGGCGAATGTTTGGTCCGAGAAATATATCCTTAGCTCGTACAAATAGAGTTGCATTATTTGGTCTGCCATTTTGTTACTTAGCTCCTAACAGTCTCTGCATAACACAAAAATATTAGAAGTCCAAAATTCTTGAGCTAGCACAGGATAATATTTATGACAACAAAAATCATAACTAACATATGCGCATATATATATATATAACTATATATGTATGTACAAGGAGTCTACTATGTCCTTCCGTTGGATGTTATCTGGCTTCTCCCGTGTTAATATCACTTGAAATATGGTTTAACTCGAAGCGCGTTAACCTTCACGGGAGCACATTCTTCTCCTAAATCTTGAATTTGCATGGAACCATTGGAATTGAGTTCCACCACCTTAAACGGTCCTGCCCATCTTGTCTGTAACTTCCCCGGGAATTTATAATATTTACTATCATAGACTAGTACCAAATCCCCTTCTTGAATCGCATAGGTCTTGAGATTCTTGTCATGCCTCTCCTTACGTCTTCTTTGAATAGCTTCCAGACTTTGTTGTGCAATAAGCCTCTTTTCTTCTAGCTTGACCAATTGTACGTACCTCTCCTTTAATGACTCTTCCTCTCCCAGCCTGGCCTCGATGGCCACTCTTAATGTCGGCACTTCTTTTTCGATGGGAAAGATGGCTTCCTCGCCATATACTAGGGAGAACGGAGTGCTCTTAGTTGTCACTCGGTAGGATGTTCTATACGCCCACAGTGTTTCCAAAAGTCTCTCATCCGAGTCTCGCCTATGCACAGCTACTGTCTTTGTCAGAATCTGTTCAAGAACCTTGTTGGTGACCTCCACTTGTCCATTTGCCCTCGGATAATATGGAGTGCTTTTTCTATGTTTGATCTTATATAATTCCATTAATTCTTCGATCAGTTCGTTGACAAAATGGGTTCCTCTATCACTCACTATTTCCAACGGGCATCCGAATCGAGTGATGATTTGTTCGTACAAAAATTTAGCTACATCAATAGCTCGGTCAGTCTTCAGAGCTTTGGCTTCTACCCACTTGGTAACATAGTCAGTGCAGACCAAAATATACCTATTAGACCAACGTCTTGAGGGAGGATCAATAGGCCCCACAAAATCAATTCCCCATTTCTCAAACGGCTTAAGAGCCAGCACCGGCATAAGAGGAGCCGCATGTGCTAATGTTGGTTTTCCCATTGTTTGGCATCTGTCGCATTTCTTACAGTATGTATGAGAGTCTTTGAACAGCGTTGGCCACCAATACCCGGCCAATGAAACCTTTCTTGCCGTTAGTTCACCAGCAAAATGCCCACCGCAGGGTTCATCATGCAATGCCCTCAAAACTAGGGCTTCTTCTTCTTCCTCGAGACACCTCCGATAAATGCTTTCATGTACAAAATATCGATAGAGCTGCCCACCAATGATGCTATGGTGCTTTGCCAATGCTAACAGTTTTTGCTTCTCTCTCTTGCTTGCTCCTGGCGGATATTTAGTGGTGCATAAGAAGTTCACCAAGTCGGCATACCAAGGTACTTTAGCATCAACCCGAAATAGATGCCCATCAGGAGCATCGTCGGGCACACCAGAGATTGGCTCCTCATTAACAATTCGAGATAAATGATCAGCCAATATATGCGCTTTGCCTGGTCTGGTTACCACTATGAACTGAAATTCTTGGAGAAGTAGCATCCACCTCATCAATCGCCTTGATAGCTCGGGTTTATTAATGATATACTTTAGGGCTTCATGATCCACATAAAACGTGAAATGCTTTCCCATCAGGTAATGCCGATACTTGTTTACCGCAAAGATCATCGAGAGGCATTCCTTCTCTGTAGTCGTGTAGTTCCTCTCAGTGCTATTCAAGTTGCGACTCGCGTAATAAATAGGGTGGTCCAACTTCTTTTCATCGGCTTGGCATAGCACTGCTCCAACCGCAGTATGAGAAGCGTCGGTATGCACATGAAATTCTTTCGTCCAGTCAGGTGCTACCAAAATCGGTGCATTTATCAATTTATTTTTGATCAATTCGAATGCAACTTGACACTCTCCAGTCCATTGGTATTGTTGGTCTTTCCTCAAAAGATTTGTCAGCGGTGCTGCTATTGATGCAAAATTTAATATAAATCATCGATAATAATTAGCATGCCCCAAGAATCCTCTGAGTTGCCGCAAGTTTTGTGGAGGTGGAAGTTGTCCAATTTTTTCCACTTTATCCTCGTCAACCGCGATTCCTTTTTCGGAAATAACATGTCCCAAAAGCAATCCTCTTCGTACTCCAAATGTACACTTTTCAGGATTTAATGCGATGCCTTTTTCGATGCTTCTTCTTAAAATAGCTTCGATCCTCTCCATCATGTTTTCATCATTGCCTCTGATTGCAAAATCATCGAGGAATATCTCCATCCAATCCTGCAAATAGTCTTGATATGCAGCTATCATTGCTCTCTGGAATGTGGCCGGCGCATTGCATAATCCAAATGGCATCACACGATATGCGTATGTGCCCCATTCCGTGGTGAAAGTAGTTTTTGATTGATCCTCTTCATGGATTTGGATCTGGTTGTACCCACTGAAACCATCCAAAAATGAGTACAATTTATGGCCAGCCACTCTGTCCAAGATTTGATCAGTGAATGGCAAAGGGAAGTGATCCTTTTTTGTGCGCTCGTTCAACTTCCGATAATCTATGCAAATACGGATTTTCTTATTTTTCTTCGGAACAACTATAATTGGTGATACCCATTCGCTGGATGCGATGGGATATATGAATCCTGCTTCCAATAATTTAGTCAATTCCAACTTGATCAATTCCGAGTAGACTGGATTTGTCCGCCTAAGTCGCTGACATATTGGTCGTGTGCCTTCTTCCAAGTCTATATAATGTTGGCAGATTCGGGGATCAATTCCTCTCAAATCACTGTATGACCATGCAAAGGCCTTGCCAAAATTTTTGAGTGTCATTTTAATACAATCTTGTACTCCATCTGGTAGCTCTGACCCCACGCTCAAGAACTTTTCTGGAAAAACTTCCCATTTTTCCACGTGAGCTTCTCGCGAATATTCCTTATTCCTTGATGAAGTTGTGATTGGAATGTGCTCTCCGATCACGCGTGCATGGTTGGCCAGTAAATCATTGTTTTGTTCTGTTTCGATTGAACCTAATTTCTTTAATTCAGCTTTTGCAATGGCTTCCGACGCTTTAGTCTTACTCTTCGCTTCCTTTTCCGATTCTCGACTTCTCTTTAGAATCTCTGCTTCTAGCATTCTAACTCTTTCTCTCAAATGTTGCACTTCCATTGTCGGAGCTAACTCCAGCTCCAGCTCTTCTTTTGAAGTTCCCTTCTCTAGGGATTGAGTAGCTTTGTTTTTACTTGCGTCTATACTCAACATGTAGCACTCAAATTCTCTTGTATGTGTCAACCATCCCAACAATTCGTGATCGGAATCGTCGTTATAGAGCAATGGATTTTGATATTCTCCCATCTTCGTGTCTTGATTCTTAAAGAGCTGCAAGTTGAACCCGTCTTGAAGCAGATTCTTGTAGGTGTCCGTGTTCAAAGAAAACCTAGCTCGTGCAATCTCGTGCCTTGCTTTCTCCTTTTCTTTCTTTTCCATCTCATCGACTATTATTGTTTTCTTCTTGTTTCTCGAGGGTGGGGATACTTGTAATTGAATCCGATCAGACTTTGGCCCTATTGAAATAAATCCTGTGCGCCAGTCATGCACACATTCGGCTTGCACCAGCCATGGTCGTCCAAGTAGGATCGAGAAAGTAGCCTCTGAGGTCCTCGGTCTTACTATCAGATAATCAACCTTAAACTCTAGACCGCCCAGAACTGTGCTTACATTCTTCAAAAGGCCCGCAGGCTTTACTTGTGTTTGATCCGCCATTCTCAAAGACATCGGCGTCTCTTCCATGTGGTTGAGGCCCAAAGCTTTTATCATGAACTCAGTCATCAGGTTGACTGCGGCTCCACTATCTAACTGAGCACCAGGGACTGCATACCCTTTAATCTCGACCGTCACAACTGGAGCATTCGAATCAATTTGCGTCGTAATACTTTGAATGATCCCTTGAACATCTTTATCTTGTCTCTTTTTATCTCGAGCTTTCCTCGGCTTCTTAATATATTCGTTGTAGAATTGTTTCCTATAAGCAGGTGAACATTTTAGCAATGTGCCAATGTCCAACGTGACTTCCGTGTCCGCGAGCAATTTTACAATGTCCACTTCCTCCAAACTCTGTTTTTCCTTCCTATACTTCGGAGCTCTTAATCTTTCAGGGAATGGTGCTATGCCTGGCACAAACTCCTTGGTCACTGGTGGAAGGATCTCAATCTCTTCCCCATCCTCAAACTCTTGCTGCTCATCAAATCCTCCAACTTGGTTCTCTACCTCTCCCTGTTCGGTTATCTTCTCCTGGCTAGCTTTTTTGCTTTTGCCTTCCGGATGCTTCTTTGAATACTCTTGAGTCCTTGTGATTACTACCACAGTTGGCTCTTTATGTGGTTTCTTGGCCTCGTAAGCATCCACAAAGTGCATTGACGAGCTAGAGCCTTCTTGAGGGTTCGGTGTCTTGAACACTACTCCGATCGTAGGAACTTGCTCTTGAGCTCTCGTTGTGGAATGCATCTGAGTGTCAACATAATTCGAGGATCCTACTGGTCCTTTTTCCTTGCCGGCGGCAGCTCTTCGTTTTGGACAATCTTCATCAAAGTGGCCCTCTCCACTACAGTACC